>PPJX02000186.1:0-22791 GCA_003705915.2 Lipomyces lipofer | reverse complement strand
AAAAAGTGAATGTGAAAGAAAAAAAAACAGAAACAAACAATTTTTGAAAAAAATTTTCAAAAATTCAAATCGAAAATTTGGAAAAAAAAAAAAAAAAAAAAAAAAAAAAGAGCCACTTACTGAAAAGGATATCACGTCAGTGCTCTCCAGACACGATCGACCTGATCAAGCTAAATTGGCAAAAAGTGAATTAGCAACGCGAATTACACATTCCCTACAAAATATGATACTAACTAGAGTCATAAAAGTAGCATCCTTCAAACACTCGATAATCTTGTTCTCGACACTCGCGTCATCGGTACCCATGACACTGATATCTTCAAGATTAACTCTAGACGTTGCTGGAGAGGATTGACTGTTGATCGAGATAGGTGTTAGTATATTCTGGGCGTTTCTCTCCAGAGGTGTGGAATCTGATGGTATCCGACTTCGATTATGGAAATCTGACCTCATGTTGCTTGTGGAATCAGAAGGGTGTACAGATGTTGACGTGATATGCATGGCATTCGAGGTATTCAGTGGACAAGCTGTAGCCGATGGACGGGTATATGATGTGGTCATTGTTGCTTGATGAGCTTGAGGCGAAGCCGTAGGGACTGGTGACGCGTAGGAATTGTTGTCGTTGGCATATACGGATGCCACACTTGTTCCTTTATTTCCAATGTCCTGGTATAGACGATGCTCGTTCGATGGTGTCAACACAGTATTCTCTGCATGTCCGTGCATCGTCTGAGAGTCAACGTCAGCGTGGACGGCCCGACTATGCGCACATGCGGAGTTTGATATAGCCGAAAGAGATGTAGTCGTACTAGTCGGGGCCTTTTGCGACGCAGAGACGGTGTCCGCGCCCCAGTGCGAATGTTGGCCGTAAGGCTGTGTGTAACTATTATTGTGACCAGGTCTCGTTTGAAATTCATGTTCCATCGGCAGAACAGGATGCGACCCACCGTTGAAAGGATTAGGGACTTGGGACAGTGAGACACTGCCTGATGCCCCTTTTATCAAGCACCTGTATCTCTCAAATTCTTGTAGGCAAGCATCGTACAGTTCGTCATTCGAAAATCGCAGTTGGAACCGCCGTATCTACCAGACAAGTTAATAATGTAATTCTCAA
This sequence comes from Lipomyces lipofer, assembly GCA_003705915.2. Lineage (NCBI taxonomy): Eukaryota > Fungi > Ascomycota > Lipomycetes > Lipomycetales > Lipomycetaceae > Lipomyces > Lipomyces lipofer. The sequence goes on along the minus strand of PPJX02000186.1, from coordinate 21,677 downwards.
TAAACAAATTTCATCCTTAGACGCATTAGAGATACCATAAAGGCACCGTCTGAAGCCTGATAAATATATTTGATCCCCAGACAAGGCGACCGCGCGATGACGACAAACGACGGCTGAGAGATGCTTAGCTTATTGGTAACGGCTAGATCCACATCTTCCTATTAATACGGGCTCAATTAGTAAAGTACATTGCAGTATAGCGTAATAAATCCGGACGTATACAAGAATGTCAGCCCTCCACATAACTTTGATCCTGACTACCTCGCTGATAGTAGGATCGAAGGCGATTAGTAGGGAGTCCCTATACGGAGAATGTGCCCATGATATAGAGGACGAAGGCGGGGCATTCGAGAGAGGAACAGTGCAATATGAGTGCTTATACACCGGAAACGACGCGATGTTCCTTACGGACATTCTGGTGGTTGTTGTGAATGGTAATCGCGTAGATGGCTGTGGACGTGTTTCTAGATTACGCTGTGGTATGTTTTGCACTCACGTCTCATATGCTAGGAGAGCGCCATACCACGTGATCTACAAATTGGTGGCTGATGTCGCCATTTTAAAGTTTCGGATGGCGAACAGGGCGCGCAAAAATCTTTACGTCTTTAAAGCGACTCCACCAGCCATCCTCCTCTCTCTTCACCGCTTCCTCAGCCACATCTCTTTGTCTACTCGAGCAGGCCTTCGCAATACCCGCCTTACCAACGATGGTTGCTACTATGTCTTCCAAGGGCGCCTCTATACCCGAATCCTACTCGACGTCGACCTCCATTGCGTCGCCATTCCCCGTCTCCGAGGATATTGCGTCCCTCAATGGCCCAACCTACGTCGCGCCCCAGACCCTCGTCGAGCTCACCAGCTATGCCGTCGCGGACGCCGTCTTCGCGTACTCTCCGGAATCTTTCGACCTCGACAACGGTGTTGCTCTCTGGAACGCTGCCCAGCAGCCCAATGGCTTTGGTGCCGTGCCTTTGCTGAGCCGCCTCGAGACCCGTGCCGGAGCTGGTTCGTTGCCACTAGGCTACATCCTGTCGTCGACTCTCCAACGCCAGTTTGCGCAATCCCCTCGGGCCGTTCTCGCCTCGTCCGGCTCTCTCCCGGCATTCACCCCGATCCTGACAGAGATCTCGTTTCTGCCGTCCCTTCCCTCTCCAATTACTTTTAACGTCGCGGCCGTCGACTATTCGCCTGTCTCACAATCGTATGTCCCCGACTACGTTACGGCGCTCACCACTGCTCGCGAGAGCGGATTGGCGTTGGTCACCTCTTCCAAGGTTAGTGAGCTGCAGCATATGACTCTCTTTGCGTCGCTGCTCTCCACGGTGATGCCTTCGCTTCATTTGTACGACGGTCTCAGACTTTCCCGCGAGAATCAGAGAGTAGTTGACGTTTTGGGCATCAAGAGGGTCAAGGATATCTTCGAGAGAATTTTGTCGACTCAGGACAAGAACTTCTACCGCACTGACCCCATTTCCAAGGCGAGCAGATTGCTCACCTCTCTCAACGCCGAGCTTGGCACCTCGTACAGAATATTTGAGTACGAGGGCCACGATCAGCCTGATACCGTGCTTGTCATATTGGGATCCACCGAATCAGCTATCGCCACCGAAGTTGCGCTGAAGTTATCAGATGCAGGTGAACGTGTCGGTGTGCTTACCGTTAGAATTGCAGTGCCGTTCTCCGATTCTCAGTTCCTCAATGCTCTGCCTCGCTCGACGAAGAACGTCCTTGTTTTCGGCCAGGTCTACAGCAAGCAGGATGTCGAGGACTCTGGCGTTCAGTCGCCGCTATACACAGACGTCTTCGCCTCGATCATCATGTCGACAGCGTTTCCGATTGGTTCTCGTCCTAAGCTTGTTGACTTCAAGTACACTCGCGAGCAGCTTTTCACGCCTAAGAGCTTCGTCTGGATTTATGAGCAGCTCCTCAGAGGCGTCCCTGTAGCCGCCGAGATTCCCCAGGCCGTTCTCGACAATAGCTTCTCCACAGTCACGACCTTCGACCTGCTCGAGAGCCAGGACGTTACTCAGTTCGTTTTCTGGAACGCGGACGACAGCGCTCTTTCTGCAGCTCCGGCCAAGCTCGCACAGCTCTACTCGCTTGACTCGAGTCGCAATACTGGGTTCACGACGACGTTCGACAATCAGACGCTCGCGGGTGTTGTCCAATCTGAGCTCCGATATTCGAAACGCGCCATCGACGTTACGTTTGCTGTCACGAATGCGAACGTTGTTGTCGTAAATGACGAGAAGATCCTCGCGAACTACAATGTTCTCGACTCGTTGCAGTTTGGCGGTACGCTCTTGATCGACACCGCCTCAAAGTTCGAGGACTTGGCTGAGAAATTCCCGGTCGAAATCAAGAAGGCGATTGTCCAGAAGGAGATCATCGTGTACACGATCAACCTCGCTGATGCAATCGACTCCGAAGATCCAGTTCTCGCCAGCATATCCGCACAGCTCGCATTCCTTAGCGTTGCCGAGCCGAAGGAGGCGATTGAGAATTACCTCGGAAAGATCGTGTCGCTCAACTACATTGGATCGGAGGCGCCTGTCGCGAAAATTTCCGAAATTTCAGAGAAGGTTCAAAGCTTGTTGACTAAGGTTGTGGTTCCGACCACCTGGGATCTTACCGCCGAGGAAGAAGCCGCTCACCTACCTGTTTTCCCCGTCTCCGACAGTTTCACGCCCAACGAGGAGAAGTTCACGGAGGAACCGTTCGCCGAAATCGACACCTGGCAGACCGCGGCCAAGAACCTTGCGTTTAAAGAGGCGTACGACTTCAAGTACGAGCTCCGTCCCGATTTGTCAGTCAAAAACTTCGTCGCCAAAGTACAGGAGCTCAAGCGCCTTACACCGCTCTCCTACGACCGCAACATTTTCCACATCGAGTTCGACATATCCGGCACAGGGCTCAAGTACGAGATCGGCGAGGCGCTCGGTATCCACGGACAGAACGACAAGGAGTCTGTCGAAGCTTTCGTTAAATCATATGGCCTTTACCCTGAGAGCCTCGTTTTGGTTCCTGCGAGAGACGAGCCTGGTACGTTCGAGTACAGGACTGTCTTTCAGGTTCTGCTCGAGAACATCGACATATTCGGCAAGCCTCCTAAAAAATTTTATGAGTCGCTGGCCGAGTTTGCCACAGATGAGAAGCAGAAGGCACATCTTCAGAAGCTGGTGTCGACTGAAGGTGCTGAGGAGTTCAAGAGGCGGTCCGAGCAGGAGACGCTCACGTACGCCGATGTCCTGGAGGAGTTCGATTCAGCGCACCCTTCCATTGAGGAACTCATCAAGATTGTCAGCCCAATGAAGCGCCGTGAGTACTCCATCGCCTCGTCCCAGAAAGTCCACCCGAACGCCGTTCACCTGCTCATCGTTGTTGTCGACTGGGTCGACAAACGGGGCCGTAAGCGCTATGGCCAATGCTCGAGGTACCTTTCGCAGCTCAATATTGGCGCCGAGGTCGTCGTGTCGGTGAAGCCTTCCGTTATGAAGCTCCCGTCTTCGACTGTGCAGCCGATCATCATGAGCGGTCTAGGAACTGGTCTTGCGCCATTTAAGGCTTTTGTCGAGGAGAAGGTCTGGCAGAAGCAGAATGGTCAGGAAATTGGTGAAATTTTCTTGTATCTAGGATCGCGTCATCAAAAGGAGGAGTATTTGTATGCATCTCCGTTATATCAATTACTGCATTGAGAAGTATGTAGCTAACTTGAACCAGGTACGGTGAATTCTGGGAAGCTCACAAGTCGGCGGGTATCATCACGCACATCGGAGCGGCGTTCAGTCGTGATCAGCCTCTGAAGATTTACATTCAGGACCGTATGCGAGAATCCATCGACAAGTTGGTTCCTGCATATGTTGAGCAGCAGGGTGTTTTCTACCTTTGCGGGTATGTATTGGCCCTTTTACGAACTTCTTCGCTTAAACTCGGAATTGCTAACGTCGGGTAGTCCTACTTGGCCTGTTCCGGACGTTACGGCTGTGTTGGAGGATGTTATTACTACGGATGCTGCGGCTAAGGGTGTGAAGATTGACTCTGCGAAGGAAGTTGAGGAGTTGAAGGAAAAGAGTCGCTACATTTTGGAGGTAAGAAATCACTTCGTCTGGATATCTCTGATTCTGATTACTGACATGACTTGTTTCTTAGGTGTATTAAACCGGTTTAGAAGAATGAATGGTAATGCTTGGTAGATAATATTGCATATTTATACTATAAAACTTTTGATGATATTTGGACTTGATTTGTATAGATGAGGAGCTACTACTTAGATTATGGCATGAATAGAAATCCATCGGCTACAAGCTCTCTAATCACTGAGTCCAAGCCATCTTTTGTCTTTGCAGCCATGGCTCCTGCCCAGTTGAACTCCTTTCCGGTTTGATATTCCATCATCAGGCAGAGTGAGGACTCATATTTAACGGAAACGGGACAACACCCATAGCTGCCGGAGATCAAGCTTGGCAGATCGCCTCCACCAAGGTACGAGTTCGTCGTGGCTGAGCTCGTCGTCATGGTATGCCCAGAAAAATAGAGTAAGATGCGGACCAGCGTGAGCTGGCACGTCGGATTGGACGCGTTTGAGAAAATAATCTGCTTTAGATTGGGTGGCAGTTATCTACGCCATGTTCATTTCTCTGGTAATCTTCTATTTTTGATTGTAGTGCATGTTAAACTTTGCGTTCATATGTGATACCGCCCTTTAACATAGACATGAGCTAATGGCGAACCGAGAATAAATCTTCTAATATTCGAAACGCTACTATCATATACGTCGCTCCCTCCGATATGAGTATATACCGTAAATAAGACCGTCTGACAACGAGTCGTCCATAGACTCATGATATGCATGCTTTACTCTCAAGCTTCTGTGACTGCAAATAATATTTAGTGTTGCAATGATAGAATTGGTAATATTGCAAAGGAGACACTGACCTATGAATATAACTGTCACGATTTTGCGAGCGTACTTGCAACCACCACATCACAAACAAGAATGAAAAGGTGATTGTAATTATGAACGCAATCGGAACGGTGGAGAAGGGAAGATTGTGCATAATTCTCCGAGGTATCAGCATGAAATACTGTACATTAAACAATCTCAGAGGGACGGTCGAAATTCCCCAGCCAAGGATAAGTGATAGAAGTAAACCTTCAAATAACATGTCAGCTCAAATAGTTTCGACTGCTGAAGTATTCATGCACATGCCATATTTAGCGAGTGAACCGCTAGAGAAAAGTACCCAAATTAAAAATCCAAGAGCCACGGCACGCGTACTTCCAATCGTCTTCAAGCGCAGGAAATCACTTTCGGTATTCTGCACCGTCAACGCAAACCGCTCGAAGCTAGACTTCACATTGTCGAATGTATTCAAAATGACACGCGTACTATTTTCCGACTGCACCGTTATATCTACAATACCATGCTCGATACTTTCCATCAGGGTGGCGACCAAGTCCGACATACGGGCGGCCACTTCGTTGCTCTCATAAAGTCGGAAGAGAATACTGTCTTGTTCATGTGCCATGGACTCTAGGACCGCTTGCTCGCGAGATATTACGAACTCCAATGCTGTCTATAGAGATGTGAGGGAAAAAACCCTAAGGGCGAGCAATGAAATAAGAGTACCTGCTGATCGATAAACTGCGACGCATTCTGAGAGGCCTGTGCCAAGCTTGCAGTCATAGTGCTTAATACCTGGTTGACGTAAGTTGGATAAGTAGGAGCAATGCAGAGTATATGGAAAATATGCTACTTATCAATGAATAGTTTGCTGTAGTGGCTTCCAGAAAACTAGACATATGCGAACGCATCGAAGAGGAATATGCTTCTGCCGCATCAAATGAGGATTCCATTGATCCTCTAAGATTGGATGATAGATCAATGAGATTATCAGATTCCTAACGTCCATGATTAAATTTTATGGAATTGATGTGGGCAGGAAGACCACATGCATACCCTTTTGAGCCTTTCCGTTATCTTGGAGGCTATTTCATCCAGCGACATCGCTCTTTCGATATTCGTATCCAGGCCAGATGCAATAATCTGCACTTGCTTCTCAACCTCTGCGGTAGATGCGCTCGACACCGACTCGATTCTCTCCCCCAACGCCGCGATGCGTGATTCGAGGTTGGATAGAATTGAAGCCCAGGATGAGGAAATATCGACCAAACTCTTGTTTTCCACGTTAATTGTAGAAAGCTGATCTCGCAGGACCTGTAACGCATGTGTTTGAATTGCAGTGATATTCTGGTGTAATTTGATGATCTCCTCTGCACAACTAGAGTCAGCGTTTGCCAGTAATACACGCCATTTAATTGCGAACCCTTTTCATGATTCTTTCGTTCGGCCAGGCAAATGGTCGCAATTGATCTAAAATTCCCGCTGAATGACGTCCAAAACTGAGGCGACCCCTCAAGCTCCTTCAAGCATGACTGACGGTGCACGGGATCTTCGAGGTCATACGCGCACGAACGAGGCGGTTGAACTTGTGCAGCTGAGAGCTCGCACAGAGTCAGGCGGATAGAATGTGTGACTCTCACGTCCGTAGTCAATACTTCACATGACGGTAGTATCGCAGCCAGCATGCTCCGGAAACACGAAGGGGGTGGCGCCAACTCGCAGAGCTTGCTGAATACCAAGTTCATGCCCGTGACGTCCTCACCACCCTCTCTATCTCTAGAACTGTCGCCAAGAAAGCATGGTGAGAATGAATCCACAATTGAGGCTAGCGAATCGTCAAGATAGATAGAACCCCCCTTAGGGAGCCTGACTTCTACAGCGTTTGGCTGAGCCTTTGATCTCAATCCTCGAAATGCAGCCGTCGGAACGGCCTCGAAGTACAAGAATATGGCGAAATAGATCCAGAGGAGAACCATGGCAGAATAGTAAGCATCCGTCTGGTTAGCAACATATTCTGAACTCCAAACGAACAAAGGCTGATAGCCATATATAAAACTCGGAGGAGGGCGTCGCCCGTGCGACCAATTGTGCGCGAGACATGATGGTGAAGGTGGTACAGTCGCCGGTGAACTGGTCCAAAGTCCGAAACACGCGACGCGAAGTCACGTTCCTATTAGGTTAGGGCTTTATGGAAATTCGCAAAGCGCCTCATTGCTCTAGCTGCGGCGCTGTGCGCCACACAGCTGCTGAGTTACAATCTTCCTTATCTGAATGAGCTTTCGGAATTGAAGTTAAGCCTCGTACTACTCACTGCATTTTCTTTCTAAATGTCGCATTTTACTCTGAAATATGGACAATGTTTTCCGTTAAGTGACGAGAGTTTCGAGCCGTGAGACTATTTGAAAAAATAGTGATGGCGGAAGTTCTGGCACGCCTAAACTTAACCTTTTTTAGGGGCAAAATGGGAGCCACGCTATCTCCAGTTAGGCCTGACGTGGGCAAATTTCTCGTAGGGAAGAGCTGCCTTTCTGTGTTTTATGGCGATAAGATTAAGTTTAGCTGCATGAAGCGAGCACAAGAGTGAATTTTGTTGCAGACAAGTACAGAATCTCCACAAAAAAACCGCCTCCTACCTGGTTCACAGCGATATCTGGATCTCGCATGACTTCCGCATCATCCCAAGATACGCCGATGGTCCTTCAGGAATCAGTAACTGATTTTCCAACGTTTTAGCTCGGTAGGGCCTACAGGGCTGCCCTCAAAATGCAGCGCCACTATCTCGATTTTTTCAGGATTGGACTTCGGAAACAATTTATTGAAGTGACAAAATACCAATGGCATATGGGTGTCACCTCCTTTGGTGGACCTGTGGTCCAGTACGTGCCTGTTGCAGTTGCGTTTTGTTATATCATATCGAAAACCTAACAATCCCTTTAGATTCCAAAATGTGAGAGTCCGCTGAAATCTTAGAACGTGACCGATTCTAATTGTCTCCAGTTTAATCATCTATTTGTCGAGAAATATGAATGGCTGAACGATTCGACATATCAAGAGCTCTTTGCGGTCGCACAGGCGCTTCCTGGTTCCGCGTCGACGAAACTCCTTTTCATCATAACCCTCCTTCACACATCGCTGCTGCCGGCGTTGATATCGTTCCTCTATTGGGCGCTTCCCGGTGCAATCGGTATGTTTGCGCTTGCACTTGGCGTTGGTCAAATCGGCGACACATTGCCCATTCCGGTATACGCGCTTCTGAGCGGTCTCAACGCTGCCACAGTTGGGGTCATTTTCGTTGCCGCTATGCAGCTCTCGAATAAGGCGGTCACAGATAAACTCAGTTTGGCTCTAGTGTTCCTCGGAGGTGCTGCTGGTGTCGTATATACGGCACTATGGTACTTCCCTGTGCTTATGGTATTCGGTGGTGTCATCGCTGTCATATACGACTTGCGGGTATTCCAGAAGGCGTGGTCCAGAGGGAAGCAAAATATCAAACAGAAGCTGCATCGTCGGAGGGATTCAGAGAACTCACATGGGCAAATAGTCGAGATGAACAACTTAGAGGACGACAGTATATGGCTGCCCGAGGTGTATCGCGATACATCGGAGAGTGCCGATGTCACAGGTCCGAAGCCTCCAACAGCTGCTGCCAGACGAGTTCCGGCGACGAGGTCATCAACGAGTACAAGTACGCGGCCATTCTTGCACTCCGACAACGAATCACTACCCGTGTCTGAACCACCTGTGGAAGACGGAATAGATGCAAGTGATATTCGAGCTGCTCCTGTTTCTGATATTGTAGAAGAACCAAAGCAAGAATATCCTGTTTGGCTGGGCATCGGAATAGTTGCCGGATTTCTTGTGTCTTTCGTCCTGGTCATTGTTGTCCGAGCAACCGTGCAGAATCTACCGGTTACATTCCTCCTATTCAGCAATTTGTATCTTGCTGGTATGACCCCTTGTCGTTCTGTAATTTATTCTCTACCAATCGATGCTAATCGAGAATCTACAGGTACGATCATTTTCGGTGGTGGTCCTGTTGTCATTCCACTGCTCCGCGAATATATTGTCTCCGAGGGCTGGGTATCGGGCCGAGATTTCATTATCGGACTGGCTATTATCCAAGCCTTCCCAGGTCCTAACTTTAACTTCGCTATCTACCTCGGTGCGCTGACGTACCATAACTATGGCGCGTCGTCCGCCTTGGGTGCGATCGTCTCCTTCATTGCCATATACACTCCAGGAATGCTCGTCGCCGGAGGCATGTTCACTTTTTGGAACAAGCTGCGCCGATTCGCTGTGGTAACCAGCATCCTGCGCGGTGTAAACTCCGCTGCCATAGGGCTGGTCTGGACGGCCATTTACCGCATCTGGGAATCAGGGTATTTGTCGGACAAGTGGCAGGGCGGTATCAGTTTAGGCCAGGATGCATGGTGGGTTGTCGTAGCCTCCACTGCCTTCGTTGGAGGTCGTGGATGGGGATTTCCGGCTCCGATTTTGATCTTTATCGGTGGGTTGATGGGAATCATTTGGTGGGCGGTCACAGGTGCCCGGTTATAGAAGTGGAGGGTTGTGCAGGGTGCGTAATCAATTTGCTCGAGCATCATGATCTGATTTGCATTTTCTGATTTGCATTTTGGGTGGTTGGGCAATTCGAGTAATGATTTATAGACAATAATTTGAATACGAATAGCGGTTGCAAGCGATTAGTGTAATATATTATAAAGTGTTGCTTCATTATTTATGTAGTACGAGGAGCTTTGAACGAATAGCATGGTGTAGGAAACTAGGATTCTGCCCGCTATAGGTTTGTACTGTGTACTGTCGACTATCAAAACACAAGATAGTAGGGTAGGGGCTAACGGCAAGTGTCCCGGCGGAGAGTCGACTCGATAGATCTCGACCAGAGTATTTATCATACCGCCCACCAAGTCCTAGTGGAATCGGGATGCCGGCTTCTGTGAAGATAGTCGATTAAGGACAAATCGCGGATGTCTGTCTTGCCGGAGTCGATTTCATTTCTGTCCTCGATCCATGATGAAATCGCGAGCGGGCTGACAACGGAATCATCTCTTCTTAACCCTTCAAAATTTGCAGATGCAATTGCACGACTAGTTGATATCAGGCAGAATGCTACGGCGAGGTATGTTTGCCATTGCTATATATCTTTCAGTTTCTTCAGTGCAGTAACCGCTAACCATGGTGCAGGACTACACTGGGCGAATCAGAAAGCGTGTGGAAGACCTTAACTAGAATAATCTCAGCATTGCATATCAGCACCTCATTCGGTGAAAGTGAACTACAACAAAAGCAGAAGAAATTGATGAATGAAACTCTATCACTTTCCATGAACTTGCTGGCTGCTGGGTCAAAAGCGCAAGAAGTCGCGTATGTCACGAACCGGGAATAGAGAAGTGCACTTAGTGTTGAGCTAATGCCACTTATAGCAGATCAAACGGCTTCGACGCTGAGATTTTCTCTATTTTGGACGATCCAGATGCAATTTCAAGTACGCAAATGCGTTTAATCTGAACCCCGAGTCATTCTCACAAAACATAGCTTCTCTCTGCTCATCGTGCTTGCGCGTAGTGGTTAACATGTGTGCTTCGAATGACAAGTTGAAGGATGAATTATGGACCGAGTTTTTGGATCGCCGTCGAGAACATTTCTCTACGCTATTAAACGGGATTGACGTTAACGCATACCATGCGCTACTAATATTTGTTCTTGGTTGCATAGGTACCTCAGAGGACCGAAGGTTCGGGCCATTTCTGTCACTTAAGCTGTTGTGATTTAATTTGACCTCTTCTCAGTAACAAGCTAGTTTCGACTCCGAATGGCAAGACACTGCTTGGTTATTTGCTTGACAATGTGGAATCGTGGATGCTGGATCAACAGGCTCAGAATTTTGAGCTGATGTACTCGATAGTAGAAAGTCTTATCCGGCACGGACTCTTCCCTGATACCTTCTGGATTTCTAGGGGGTAGGAGCACACCATCTGATATTACGGATCTCCACAATACTAACATCTCCGTACCCAGCGACGAAATTCTCTCTGACAGGCAAGTGACGCTAATGAAACTTCTCGACGGCTATCTCTCCTCCCCGAAAACCATTGCCGCCGTAAACGCCATCGAGCTCTCTCAATTCCTGTATCGCGACGTGTTCTGCGAGCTATCGAAGCCGCTGTGTGTCCAGACGATGACCAAGCAGGTCGACAATCCGCAGGTGGAGCGATTATCGACTTTCGTGTTGGTGGTGCTGGAGTGTATGACGAGTTTGCTTGCGCTGTCGTTGGAGATTAAGCAGTTGTTTGTTGATTTCAATTCTGTTCCGGAGATTATTGGTACGATATAGTATTGGCGTTTCGCTTGGACTATCTCCACTAAGAAGAATTAGATTTACTAAAGAAAGCCGACTCCTTAATTCCACGAAAGACCTTGAAGTCGGGTGTGGCCAATGAGGACGCAAAGCCCTACGAGTTCCCAGTTTTGAAGCGGCAATTGATCGGAATCCTGTTGGTTCTGGTCGAGGGAAATAAGACTGTCCAGGACCAAATCCGGGAATGTGGAGGCTTGGCCGTTATTCTCTCACAATGCAACATTGATGACAACAATCCATGTAAGTAGTTGCTATGATAAGGCTGCCTTGGTGATCCAAGATTAGCTGATGGAGTGATGCTACTTTAGTTATCAGGGAATATGCTATTTTGTGCATCAAGAGTCTTCTCGAAAGAAATCAGGAGAATCAGAACTTCGTCGCTGGCCTGGAGGCTCGCGAAGCCGTGTCCACGGAAGCTTTGCACGAAGCTGGATACGAGACTGAGATCATAAATGGTAAGGTATCTTTGAAGCGGCGGCCTCAGAGTTGATGCAATGGAACACCAGTAGATAGAGACCATTGTAATATTTTATACAGTCGAATACATGCTGTCATTACAGTTGCTTCTAAAATGTACTAGGAATTGCCAACTATGTACAAAATGATTTTATTTACTATTGTACCCGAGGTTTTGATGCAGACATAAGTTTTATCCCAAAAGATGCTGACACGCTGCCTCCACGTCGACAATCTCCTTCACGGCCTCAACACTTGTGATCATGGGAGTGTCGTCGTTGACGAATACATTGTCTTCAATACGAATACCAATGCCTCTAAAGTGCTCAGGAAACCTAACGTCCTCGACGGGGACATAGAGGCCTGGCTCAATCGTGATGACCTGTCCGTTCATAAGGTTCTGCCTTCTGGAAACGTTGGGGACGTCGTGGACATCAAGCCCTAGATTGTGGCCAATATAGTGAGGATACAGAACGGTTTGTATTTCCTAGCTGACGTCAGTGTCATTGAATCACCATAAAAGTACATTATTAACTTACATGAAGCGACACATCAAACCCAATGTTCCTAAGTTCAACGGCGAAGAAATTAACAGATGCACGATGTATCGTCTCCAGCGAGCTTGACGGCGTGGCCAACTTGATGCATTGCTTCTGAACATTTAGGACAGCCTGGTATAAATCTCTCTGCGGCTCAGTGAACTTTCCGTTGACGGGCCAAGCTCGAGATATATCAGCGCAGTATCCACCATATTGCTAGACTCGTTAGAAACTAAGTAGTAATAGAGAACGCATGCAAGATAACTTACACCGCCGGCATCTATTAAGACCATGTCACCATCACTGAGAACATGTAAGTGTGCTCCATAGTATCTTGCTTCAAAAGGTCGTGACTTACTTGAGGAGGTCATCATTCCGCGTATAATGTATTCCAAGAGCATTCTTTAGAGAAATGTTAAACACAGGCATATGTCAGTCACGCATATGTATCATACCTTTCCGCCAGCCACAACGGGGATATATGCCGACTTCTCACATCCACCAACTCTAAACGCATAATCCAAGTATGCATTCAGATCCGCCTCCTTTGTAAACCGTTGTCCATATGCCTTCGTTATCGCACGTCCCGATATCCGACCGGCCTCACGCATGCACTCAAATTCTGCAGGAGACTTCAAGGCTCGCAGTGACTGCACTATGGGCGAAAGGGTCTTCATGCTCGTGTACTTCTTATGGTGCTTAAGAAGCTCGACGATACTTGCTTCCATGGTCGGCTTTTTTGACGGCGAGATAAAGAAGCTCGAAAATTTGGTATCTTGTGGTGGGATGTCCATATAGATGGTGCTGGCACGAGAGATTATCTCGCCTAGGTACTTTCGCATTTGCCCAACATCTGCAGCCTGCGAAACGTTAAATTATTGGAATTTTAATATGAATGTCATTAGCCGTCCCACCTCATCGGCATTGAACACGTCTTTGGCGCCTTGGATGCCAGTACGCGGACCCTCCCACAGCTCCTTATGCTCATCCTTTGGCTGCAAAAAAAGGTGGAACACGTAATCGTTTTCAATGGGCTTCTCTGTTTAACTCCAAGAATATGTTAGAAATTTGTCGGATTTCAACCTGTGCGTGGGAAATACCAATGACCATGACAGCCTTAGGTTCATTGAAACCTGAAAGAAGCTCCATTTAGTACGTCGTTCGTGATTATAACATACCAGCAACGGTCATCATACCTGACAAGTAGTAGAAATCTGGATTTTGATGAAACTCGTAAAATACGCTGCCGGATCGATACTTGACCTCCCAACCGCAGATAATTGCAGCAGAACCGACCGGTAACTTCTCGATCAGCTTGTGTCGCCGAATATGATATTCCATTGCTGTTATTCCGGGCGTCACTAAATGCAACACCATTGTCAGCCATGCCCGTGTGAGTCGTGTACACAAACGATAGAACTCACGTTCTCCCTCCTTCAGCATATGAGGACGAGTCTCAAAAGTCGGCTGCCCGAAGCCGACTTGCGTCGCGTATGATCTTATGTTGCAAGACTTAAATACATAATTCGATGCTCTATATGCGTCATTATAACTTCTTGACCTAGCCAACACGGTAATGTTCCGTCGCGTGCATTGGAGACTTTTTGCGTTCGCAAGTCGATTGCTGCACTTTCGGAACATATTAGAGCCTTCGCTTCGAGATATTCTGTATGGACGACGTTGAACAAGACCTATGGTCAGTGATATATCGTTGTGCTGCACTTTTTTTTGATGGATCTGGATTTCTCAGTAGATGATCTGACAGGGCCCTGAGATTCGGGTCAACGCCAACAGAATAAAGTTCTCATAAGTTCTCATGGGGGAGAACCGAACGAAGGGCAAACTTACGGAGCTGCGCGCCCTCCTCTCCTCCCATCAAAAATGCAGAACTACCACGCGCCGGAATTGTTCTCAACCAGGAATAGAACGGCTTACGGAAGACAAAGGCTAAAACGCGAGGGTAATTTGCGCAAAGTAACTACGACATCACTAATAATGCTGACAATACTCAAAAACAGAAAAACAGATGTCGAATTCGCGATTAGACTATACTTTACACTTTCTGGGTGGTGGCCGGGAATTTTCTTTGTGTCGGTAGGGGACTGACTTACGTCCATCGACCACAGTCACGTTACTATTTGAAGATCGCAAGGACGTAGAGTCCTAGCATGATTAGTTATTAATAAATGACATGTTCTAGAAAACCCACCCCACACCCCCCCTTCTCCGGCCCCAAACCCGAGCAAAGCTCCAGAAAGGTTCAAAAGCGAGAAAGGTAAATAAAATATACCTGGAGCATATTAAAGTCGATGCAGACATAAATCACATCAAGTGCCACTACCGTGCTTCCCTATTAGATGTCACTGGTAGCCATTTCTTCAGCGACAGATCTTGGACATATACGTGGCAACTGACGATAGCACAATCAATAAGCCATCAAAACCCAACGCCAGCAATTTAAACTTCCACATGGAACCCGAATCATAATGTAAAAAGGGAGCTACATTTTTCTAAGCTTAATGTGCTGCAAAATGTATATCACAGATGGAAGCAAATGCATCTACTTCGCACGCTCCTGCAACAATTTGAGGCGTCGTGCGGCGTCGTCGAAGAAATGCGCTCTACTTCTCGAACCACCTGAGTTGGACGACAGTTGAACAGCAGAAGCGCTTCTCGAGATCTCAGCAGGAGACGGAGAGGAGGCACGGGATGGCGGACCAGAGGATCTAGCTGAAGTGACGCCAGACGTGGTGCGAGACTGCGATTCTTCATCGTCGTAGGAGGGCAACCACGAATGTGTTTCCTCCTGCATTGGCGTTTTGATGGCCGTGGTGTACGAGGGAACCTTCGACAACAATCCAAGATCTAGCTCCAGCCTATCCTCGGATTCCACAGGGGCCGATGAAATAACTGGAGACTCCATCGGCGACGTCCCTCGTGATAGATGCCAATTTGTGACCTGATCCAACCCAACAAAGCCAACCATACCCTCATCATTGACATTCGAAATCGGAGTCATAGCTCCCAGAGGCGTCATACTTCCAGACTGTCTAGAAGGAAAATATGAATCTGAAGCTGCGTTACTATGGCTAGTATTGTTGGCTTGACTTAACGCCAGAGCACTAAGTCCGGCCTGTAGCTGCGCCCGTTGAGCATCAAGCGACGTGAGACCCAACATATCAGCATTTTCTCCGGAATTCCTCCGACTTCGAACACCGGGCGTATTAGCTCCGCTGGCCAAAGGCGTGTTCAAGCCTGACGTGGGAATATCTTCCCACAGCCTGTCGTAGATATGATCGTCATACCGGGGTGGGGCGTTCGTCTCGACGTTATTCAAAGGTTGAAGGCGTAACTCCTCGACACCGTCGTTGACAGGAACGTTAGGAGAGATGAATAATGCAATAGGTAATGAGGCACGGAGCTTTCCATATAGTCAGTCTCAGTCCCATCTATGTCTACATGAAGGATATGCGTACTTCGGAAACGTGCCCATCCGGATTCTTCAAACTCACAGCGAATTTCAGTCTATATAGCAATGTTAAAAACTCTATAAAATCCTAGACATCTCAACAGACACATACTTATGACGAACTTCAATGAAGCCCGGAATATCGCAGTCCTGAGTACACTTTGTCAAATTTAGGGGAACTTGGAAGAAGTCCCGAATATCCCACACTTCCTGCGGCAGTTCATCCTCCGCTAACTCAGGTGCAGGAATAGTGACTTGCGCAACAGTCCGGACGCTAGCATGTCCAGGACCATGAGGTATATGCAGCGTGTAATACTCTTTCAGGACAATGACAATCTGACCCAATTTTAGACCTTTCAGCAGGGGTTGAAGGAGAAGATGAATCGGAGTAGCTGATCCAATGGGGACTGCCTTAGATGGGATGCTGATTGAATAGTCCACTTTGTTGGGCCACACATTCTCGATCGACATTGTCTGAGAGAGCTCTAGCGCCTCCGGCCCCAACGTTCTCACGACACGTAAGTGCTAGATTTCTGTTATTAGCAAACTGCGACTATCACCAACAACAATTCCAACCAATACCTTCTTTTTGACTAAGTTATTGGCGAATCTGCCTCTTTCGACAATTGCCTTCATTTTATATATGACCGATCCACCTTCCAGACCCTCAACCGACTCATGAAGTGCTATATTTGTCGGAATCAGCTCTATCGCCAACGCTACGTCGAAAAGGACGTTAAAGCTTACATCCCGGCAACACCACTTCAAATGGATACTCATAGTTTCCTGTAATCTCTGAGTTAGCACCCGAGCAACGGTAACATGAAGTTGAGAACGTGAGATTGAGAACGCACCTTGCCCGATCGTGTGACTGGTGCTCTTCGTGCCTTCCCAGTCAAGGAAATTCCAGTTATGCTCATAAACTACTTTCTCATATCTATTCGTTCGCTGCGTAAGGCCACGTGCACTCTGAACGGTTTCTTGCCAGCTATGAAGAGCACATATATTAGTGAGCCCATCCTCTTATCAAAGACTGCCTGATACGCTCCAAATCCACTGGCGAGATAAACATACTTCATTCGAATCGTAGCATACAGTCTGAGCGAGATGCGCTTGACGGATACACTTTCGAGGAAACTGAGCACCACGGCGCCTTTCAAGACGACACCAGCCGATTCGTCAGGATTGCCTCTTACAATCACGACATCATGATCCACGGAATAGAGACTGGAAAAAAGGAATGTTAGTATTCATGACCCGCATCACACTAAATTCCCGCGGTTCGATTGCGCTGGAACACATACCGTATATCGAAGAACGACAGCGAACTGCTCGATCTCTGAAGAATGTTCATGATATCTATGTAGACAGCTCGAGTTCAGAATACGCGCTAAATGCCGGAATATCTAACTTCCAGCTCAAGAAAGATAGAAACGCAGTGAATCTCGAAAGTCCGTTAAAGTCCGGTTTGTTCAAACCCAAAGAATGATTGTAAGATGTCGAGCCACTGAGTCGAGCCGCTTGAATAGTAGAGATAGATTGCAAAGACCTATACCAAACCGACAAGCGTCAATCTCACCGCAACAAGAATAACAAGTGCAAGCGCCAACGATATAGGAGAAAACACTAACAAAATGCTGTTAGACTGCAAATCAGCAAAGCGAAAGATGTAGGCTTGCGGTCATTTATTCTGAAGAGATTGTGGTGGGTCCGTGGTAGAGCTTCTTTTTATTTAGCCTTCCTCATCGCGAGGGGTCGCTGCAGGCAGGTACCAGACCCACGGCAAAGCTGCGAGTCCTTAAAATTTTCGTGTGCCGGCGCACGTTTTCGCACTTGCGCGCCAAAAGCGAAGCCATACCACGTTTAAGGTACGACGACACGAGCTCGAAAATTCTTCTTCCGTGACGTAGGGTCGGCTGCCATCGTGCCGGCCGTTGCTCATGCGCCGAATTATGTGCTGTGGTACTCGAAATAGCATACAGTCGCTTGCAAAACCGGCTTCACCTTTACTGCAGGCAGAAAAGTTCAACTGCGCCACACTGTTATGGATTTCTCGTGTGTATCTAATTATATCAGGTCAAGTGCACAGTGTGGCGTTACGACTTTTCGATGTGATTCTAGAAGGTTCTAACAACCGACGGCAACTATGAACTTTTATAAAGGCACATGCTCCCCTTAACCTTCTATGAAATAGATAGAAAAACAAAAAGAGAGTTATATTCAAACGTCTTGATACATCAATGACAATTAACTGACTAGTCTGTATTATAGAACCTTTGACCTGCCATGAAATCTAAGAACACAAATTTGCCCTGCCCTGATGAGTATGCTAAAACAAGGGTTCTATTCCAAAAAGCTATACGACTTGGTGATCGATAATCAGGAGGCAGCCAGACAATTTTTGTGCCCCCTTCTACTAGCCAATCATTTGACACAAGTAGAGTAGGTAGAAGCTTGCCGTCTAGTGAGAAGGCGACCGAGCTGACCCAGCCCGTTTGGCCCTTGAGCGTCTGCAGTACCGCTCCTGTTGCGGTATCCCAGAGCCGGACTGTGTCGTCGTAAGAGCCGGACAAGGGACTGGGCCAAGATAAAGTATATGGGTGATGATATCGCCGGATTCAAGAATATGCTGGCGGGCTATAAATCTACGATCATTATTGCGCTTGGCGATGCCAACATGTAGGTCTGTATGTCGACACCTGTAAACAGAGCTGATTTCCCTCACAGGCGCACGTCCACTATCAGCGCCAACTTTCTCAAGGAATTCAAAGAAGTTATCGCGAATACCACGTCTGACCTCAACGAGCACCTCCAAGCGATTGACTCTAAACTTCGCGCCCTCCCGTTACAAGGCCCGCACGTTTCCACCGAAGATGTGGTCGAGCGAAAACAGATACAGGAGGAGAGAGACAGCGCCGAGCAGTGTCTTAACATATGCGCCCAGGTCTGTACACATATAGACCAGGCTCAGTTGTCCAAAGTATTTAAAGACGTCTCAACGCCTCCAGATGGCCGTTGGGCGCGTCTAGGCACACCCAGCAGCCACGATTCAGCGCGCCTACTCACTGCCGAATGGTTGAAGATATGCACAAAGACGATGGATGATTCCAGCAATTGGCTTAAAGGGCATCTTCAGAATCTTGACAACAGGCTGGCGTCCTTGCCAGCACAGTCACCGCAGATTTCAAGTGAACAAGCTGCCGAGCAAGAGAGAATACAAGAAGAGATTGACAGTATCAAACAATGTTTGGCTATATGCGCCGAAGCCTCTGTGCAAGCGCGCCAGGACCGAACTAACATCTTCGAAGACGTCTCCATGACCGATGACGGCCGACAGGCTATTATTCAACGATTGGGGATCTGATTTCGGCTAAGCGCATCACTGCTGGAGCCAGATCAATGCAGCTAATGGGCCAAATGTCTGATGAATCTCTCTAACACTTCTCACGAGATCGGCATCACGCGACGGAGGAGAAGGGGCCGAAGACAGGCGGCGGATTTGAAGACCGACATGGAGCGGGATGGACGCTCACTTCGAAAAAACCGTAGACCAGATACACACTCGGGGTTCCTATTTTACAACAATCATCCACATCTCCCTCCCTTGAATCTTGTCTGTTCCATCGCGTACGTAAAAGCACCCTCGTCTTCTCGTGTAGCTGACTTCACCACCGGCCGCCCTATCGCTCCACGAGGAGCAGATCTCTCCCCGCATCGCGCATTATGCAGGTAATCCCAATAGTATGAACCAGCAGGCGTATCAGATGTGACGATCAAGAATCACCTGCCCATGAGAAGTCTTTATGCCTTCGCAACTGTACAGCACTTCAAACTCCTTTGGCATCTCACTTCCATCGACCCAGGCTCTCACGCCTTGGGCGAATAATTCTGGAAGTTGCAAGTCCCACAAGTGAACCGCGTCTCTCACCACAAATGCCTTGCACTCTGGATTCTTGCTACTGAGCACCCTCCCAGCTTCCCTCGTGTCCCTAACACTATCCCGCTTCCCGCCCGCCACGATAGCGATCCTCACGCCGTCAATCTTGGCAAGATCCTCCAAGCTCACTGCGTGCACTGCAGTGTACCCCGCCGTCAGCAGTGCCATGGACTGATTCTTTCGAAACTCCTCCCTGAGGCCTGGGAGCGGTTTCACGCCGATGGGCAACCAGAACATCGCGTCAGTGGCTAGCCTGCCTAACACGATGCCGACCCCACCCAACAGGCGTGGTTGGGACATGACCCATCGTCTGAGCCCGCTATACGGCGCGCACCCGGTGCAGAACAGACTGAGCACCAGCTCCGGATACCGTCGCGCAAATTCCAAACCTACGAAGCCGCCCAGTGACAGACCGACGATGTGCGCTCTGCCTCCCGCGACCTTTGTTGAGATAAGATGGAAGAGCGCGTTGGCAGCGTTTTCGAGGGTCAAGGGAAGGATTTCCTTGGACCCTGAGTGCCCCGGTAGATCGACGAGGATAAGTTCGTAGTCTTTGGAGAGAAAGGGGGTGGTGCGGGAGAATTCTATATGGCAGGTTTCGAGGCCATGGAGGAAGACGATAGGCTCGTCAGAGGAAACACTGCCGTCGGGGTGCGGCGAAGGGGAGAGACGGATGTAGGAGAGTTCTAGATTTGATTGCTTGGAATTGGATTCTTGCAAGGCCATTGTTCTGTTTCTGGGGATGGGATGATGTGGAGGAGTACAGTTACGCCTGGGCATTTCCATGCGACAAACGGCATAGGCCAAAAGTGTTGAGCTATGGATAACTCCACCGGAGGCTTCGTGCGAGCCGTAGGCTAGCACTCTCGTATGGTTGGCTCTCGCCATGCTGCGCACTTAACCTAATATAGCTAGACAGAACCCCTGATCAATGTGGCGCAGTAGAACTTTTCTGCCTGCAGTAAAGGTCAAGCCGGTTTTGCAAGCGACTGTATCTCTCGGAGCGCGGCGTTCCGATAGGATTATGTACAATATCTCAAAATTTAACGACCGGATTTCATCCATATCTATATTTTTCCTGGGAGAATGAGTGCAAGGCGTGCAACAGCATCGCTTGACGCGTTCTGCAATTACAATTACCATCACAGAAAGGCACACGTTCTCATTGCCCCTTGTCGAGCTTGGTAAAGTCATCTCAAAAGGTCAAACCCCCCTATATTGGCCACCTTCCCGAATTTCTCGCCGTGCACAGCTCAATGTGTCGCGCATAAGAATTTTTTAAATTTTGTTAAAAGACTTTCAAGCTTCCGATTACGTCATGAGTAGAATTGTTGTGGGTTAATGTCAAAAACGCCACTGAAAAGTTTCATAATATCGAAAATGCCATGGGGCGTTGTACACATAGTACCCGCCGGATTTCTCCCAACAGCAACTACGTCAGAGACATATACAATGCACACAATGTTTAAAGATTTATTCCAAAACCACTGCCAGATGTCGCGATTTTCCGCGTTCACGACACCAAAGCCGAAAGGAAATTTTACTTTCTGCATCGATTCTGACAGCAATCAATGTTATACGTTTTGAAGTCAGATGGGTTCCATCGAGAGCGATTAATGGACGACAATGCTGAATTCCTTAAACTGACGAAGCATAGCTTACGAACATGCTGTAGAACTTTTCTTGAACAATCCGCAAGACCGCGTGGCTACCAGGATTGAGATCTCTAATGGTCCGAATATATTCCGGCAGCTTTGCAAAGATTCCAATATCTGACCCATTAATTTTCTCCATAGCCTTGTCCTTTGCTCTCGCTGCGACAAGGTAGCCGATTTTCACTTTGTGATCAAGATGACCATCGTCCTTCAAGTGCAGAGGTTTGTAGGCCATCTTCCGCTCAATTTCTCCGGCATATACATCTGCGACCCATTTCTTATTGGCGTGCTTGTCCTTTTGCACGACCTGATTGCAATTGTGGATAGTATTTGTCGCTG
>PPJX02000185.1:0-22996 GCA_003705915.2 Lipomyces lipofer | reverse complement strand
CCTTCAAGACACCAAAACCGAGAGGAAATTTTACTTTCTGCGTCGATTGCAACAGCAATCGATAATATACCTTGATATTTTGAAGTCATATGTGTTCCATCGAGAACGATTAATGGACGGCAATGCTGAATTCCTGCAATCAACGAAGCAAAGCTTACGAACATGCTGTAGAACTTTCTTGAACAATCCGCAAGACCGCGTGGCCAACAGGATTGAGATCTCTAATGGTCCGAATATATTCTGGAAGCTTTGCAAAGCTTCCAATATCTGAACCATTGATTTAATGATTTTCTCCATGGCCCTGTCCTTTGCTCTCGCTGCCACGGTAGCCGATTTTCACTTTGTGATCAAGATGAGCATCGTCCTTTAAGTGCAGAGGATTGTAGGCTCTTCCGCTCAATCTCTCCGGCATATACATCTGCGACCCATCTCTTATTGGCGTGCTTGCTCTGTTGCACGACCTGATTGCAATTGTGGATAGATTTTGTAGCTGTAACTTTGAACAGACTGCTATCCTTTACGCGTCTGGCCTGCAAATTCGAAGGACACGCGCCATCCTTGCACTTTAGGCGGACCCGTGTAGTGTCAGATTTACAGTGACGAACTGATATCCTTCCTCAATAGCATTTGACTTCATTGCATGCCTGATAGCCTCGATATCAGGGAACTGATCGCCAACTTTTAGCAGCATTATGGGTGCGGAGTGCTTGGGGGAGGGTTTGGTTCTCGATAACGCGACCGAGCAGATACTACTGCGACGCGTTCGACCTAACCATTAAAGATGCAGCATAATTGGGTACCGGGAGCCCGCGGAGATTGGGAGGAAACCGGTGTTGGGTACCATGGGTACAGGGCCCAGTGGCATTTTTGATATTATGAAACTTTTCAGCGGCATTTTTGATATTACCCCTAGATTTTATCTCGCGGGGTCCGAGATCGAGCATCCCCGATGAGACAATTCCTACCCCTCTTGGCGGAGGTAACTTATCCCCCGATCCCAATGATCAAGGATCTACCGTACCATAAAGTTGGCTCCACTATGGCCATAGTGGAAAATTCCCCATATTGTTAGAAGAACTCACCGGTGCGTTTGGATCCACTCCTGCTTTCCACACCAGTAGTAAACTGCTGGTGCGTTTGCTCGGCCGGTGCGCTTGGCTCGGTGCGCTTGGTGCGTTCCATCCACGAGTCCTGCCAGTATCTTACCCACCGCCAGCACGACCACTCACCACCACTATGATAGCCATTCTACTCCCAAAATTCGAAAATAATTTTATTGTTCGGGTGGTTTGTATAAGTGCGTGGCATGGTGCCAGAACCATCTATAGGCTGGCTACGCAATTTAATATCAAACGTGGTGTCATTAGACGTAGAAAATTGAGAGAACTCGTTTCCATTAGGTCTCATAAATTTGCGATGAGTTTCTGTGGAGTTACCAAGTATTTTGTGGTTGGCACAAGGGCAAGACGTGTGATGATGTGTGGAAATTGGTGATTGGTGGCATGGCGTAGGCAAGGTTTGCAGGGATGCAAGGCAGAGTGTGGAGTCGGAGTTGCAAATAGTTGGAAAGTGGAGAGACAATAAAAGTTGGAGGAGAGCAACGCGAGCAAGACGGGCAAGGAAACTATAGTAGTAAGGAGTACATTATGAAGATAATTAGAAACAATCAGCCAGTGAAAACCTTCCCGGCCTCAATATCCTCATAGGCCCTCGTTGTATGATCCCAATCGCGTATGTACAAAAGACCTTCTTCCCGAAGTTTCTTGTATGTCTTCTCCGTCGGGATCGTCTTGCCGTTCCAGTTGACAGTGTAGGCGCCGCTACCAACCTTGCCGTTGACCCCGTTGCTATTTCAATACCCTATGCTGTGCCCCAGTACAGCTGGATACAAAGCCAGCGGCGGTAAAAAGGTTTGGTGTGCCTCGGCAGTCATTCATTGATAATTATACTACCCCGTATTCGTCCATCCCTGCTGATATCAAACTTCAACCGCATCACCTCTTGTTTGCCTCTCATTTCGATCAGCATTAGATTGTAAGATCTCCGCGGCAGTGGGAAGCCTTCGTGTGCCCCTCGGACTGCCCTTGACTCTCACATTTGCCGGCGGATCGCGGACAAGAGCAATTTGCTCAGGCATCAAAGGCACCCACACGATGCTGAGGGGCTCGGGAATATGATTTGCATCCATCTCGGATGAATATCAGCACTATTCAATTGTCTGCCGAGTTGAATCTGGTGATAACAAGGCAGCAGGTATCTGTGAAGAACTTCACATAAACAATGCTGGTTGTTTCCTTCGTCTTCAACTCCACCCTCCTTCTCGACTAGCTCTCGTTCCAGAAGTCCAAAGCCGAACGTGTCACCTTTGTACCCAAGTCTTTAAGCTCCACTCTTTCCCTGATCGATGTCTTGACGAAGGTGTTGTCTAATGGCAGAATTCTTCTGAACGGCACAATGAGTTTAACGTGTTTGTTTACGCGTCGTGTTCGACAATAACACGCTTAGTTCATGACAAAACAAGAATATGCTTTGTCAATGACATATGCTCCTTTCATTACTCCTCGAGCGCGCTTTTATCTGACGAGCAAAGGGAGGCTTCGTCGGCGGATGTTGACTTTGGTGTCGTTGCCGGCCACCGTTGGGAGATACCAGCGTATACTACAGTGCCTAATGAAAAGGGATTAGGGGGGGTTGTCCTAATGTTTTCCCTTAAATATGGCGCCAAAGACTTGGAAAATGATTAACCCTACCACAAGTCTTGGCGCGAATCCACACCACAGTGACACAGCTTAACTGGGTTAGGAGTCACCCTCCTCTGGCCCTTGGGCTGCGGAGTTTCAACGGGGGTTACCCGGCATTTCTGCACGGGAACTGCCACTGTGTTCAACAAGCGAAGTGTAGTTAAGAAAAGTGGACAGCCGATCATATTGGTTCAACCCCGCATGATTAAGATTTCTTCACCACTCTGTCACAATTCAGCCACAGTGAAAACGTCATTACGTCATTGTTCCTGCCGTCAATTCCTCGCAGCTGTCTGCAACTTCTTTGCTTCTTTACACGTCCTTTGCTATTCCGTGCTTTCAAGATGGCAGATAGCACCCAGACTGCCACTGCGCTATCCTTGATTCGATCCGGTGTTTCCTTACAACTCTTTGGACTCCTATGGGGAGCGATTGTTCCGTTGACTCCGTTTCCAAGATTAGCTCTGACAGCACACATCCAGTTGATGGCAGAAGGTAAGCTCAGTTGACCAAAAAGCGTCTAGAATTTAGAAAGTAGAGGCTAATAGAGCATAAGGTGCTATGGTCCTTGGTGCAGGTATTCTTCTTCGGCAGCCTAACCTCCTCAAGCTAAGCATGTTGGAGTCGAGGATTGTATGGTGGGGCTTCGGTTCGGTGTGGGCCGTCATGTTGGCTGAGTGCACGAACGCATTCTGGTAAGCTGTGTTAAGTCATTTTCTGGTCCGATCGAGATAAACAAGGGCTGAGCATGTTTTGTTTTCGACAGGGGAACGAACCAGATCCTGCCTATCGTAAGTCTGGTAGACCGCAAACACCGTACCGAGACTGACTGTGAGTACAGGCTGCAGCTGCTGCCGGGGCGAAAGGTGCGGGCCCATATAAAGAGCAGATCATGACGATTACACATGTGGTGTCGGGGTTCGGTATGATTGGAAGCTTTGTGGTACTTGTCCTGGCCCTATTTAAAGGTCAAAGCGTGAAGAAAACGAATTAGTTGTCGGTGGATATTTCAGGCATTTTGAGTATTGTAAAGAGAAGCGATAGCGGCTATGATCTTGTCGTCTAGATGGGAGTGCTCGATCTCGTCTTTTTCTACTTGGAAAGCTGCAGACTTATGTCGTTTCTGCTGAACTTTGAGATTGCCATATGTTTAGCAAGAGAATAGGGTTGCATTAGCACCGAATAAATTGACCTAGCGCAATCCTGCAATGGCTGTCATGTAATGGCGTTCCGCACGTGTTAACTGGTCTGGATCCAGGTTCGGAAAGTGTTCACGGTTTCAGAGTGTTCGGTTCTGGTTAAGGCCCAAAAAGTTCACAGACTTATCACCACCACACGGCCCGTGATCCACTCATCTTGCCTGCAATTGGGAAGGACTACGATAGCCGAACCTTGAAAGGACGTGCACCGGTGTGTGCACCAAATACGTGGTTCCAAATGCAGATCGTAGAGAAAAGCATTAATTAGCATTAATTGTAATTATCCTTGTACGAGTCTTAATAGTTAAATAGATTTCCTGTTGTCAATTACTCCTGATAACAACCATCAACTAGTGAACATGTTCAATACTGAATTTTTGATAAACCACGGAAACTACGAGGGAATGCAACCGAATGTTACGACGGCTCCTGGTCTGGACCGGACTTGGGCTGAAGTCAGCAGTACTTGAAGAACTATCATAAACTTGGCTTCACTATGGCGGACTGCATCTGCGACAGCCGACTGAGCAGATAATTCTGCTTGTTTTGCGCGCTAGTATTTGGGGAGGCTCCGTTTGCAATAGGTATTCCTATGGTAGATAACTCATGTGCCGTCGTCGATGATGCTACCATTTCTTTTCAATCTTCTTGATGACACAAACAATACGAGTACACAGATAGATCAATACAAGTGGATTTCAAGCTGTAGAACAACAGCAAAATCTAACGGAATTGAGAAAAGAATTTAGCCAGTCGGTTATAGCCACAAGCACCTATTAGCAAATCTATTCCCAAAAGAAAGTATAGAATAACACACAGCGCCATTCGAAGATTGGGTAAAGAGAAGAAACTTACCCTCTGTTGTTTCTTGGCCATGGCAGGGTCACTCAGAATCGATCTCGCGCCCATCCATCCATGATACATTGTGGAGTAAGTCTCTACGTATCCGATCTTGCCTTCGGCGTGCAGGATCTCGGCATAAGCTTTTACTCCGTCGGGGTTGTCTGTGTGGGAGGCGAGGTAGATGTGGGGGATTGTGAATTTTTCGACGTCTTCGCGGGCGGGTTTCCTGGCGGTTGCAAATATTAGTTACTAATGCCAGAGAAAAGTATCCTGTGATGTTTGGGTGCGCATCTGCGATTGAGTGCTTGATAAAGATATGTTGACTCATGATGGATATGCTTGTCCTGATGCTTTGAAAAGTGTATTCGCGCCGGATGCGTGTGCAATGAGCTAGATGAGTGTCAGTAAAACTTGAAACATGCTACTAATCTTTTTCTGATGATCCAATTCATCCAATTCTCACCTTTCCGCCCCAACCTAGACCAAGACCAATCCAGGATTTCACAGATGGCCATTTGAGCTTTGCTTCTTCTACCGAGAAAATGACGTTTGGCAGGTTATCCGGCGACTGGGCTTTCTCCTTCACGAACGCCATGTATAGAGCTTTTGTCTCTTCGACAGGCTCCCCAACTTTGTTGATCCAGTTGAGCAGCGCCGGTTTGCTGTCGAAGTAGTCCGGAAGAATCACGAGTGCATCTAGTAATTCAGCCAGGAGGTCAGCGCCTTGGATGACCGGAGGCACGAGACCAAAGGCATCGGTGACCTCGACGACGGCTATGGATGAGGCTTGATTGCCCGTGACATCTGCGAATATCACGAGTAAGCAAATGAGTACATTTGGTGGCTAACCTGCAGAAATGATGTATTCCGTGCAACATTATTAATAAGCTGAGTACGAGGCTGCGGGATGGATCCTTACAAGTATTGAACTTTCCGACTTTCTCGTGCTTGCCCTTGGGCTGGTAATCCGAAGTTGACGCCATGACAGCATCAGCAAGTCCAGAGACGCAGCTTGTGGAACAACTGTGGGAAGAGGCGCACAATTATCTCGCAAGAGTCAGAAAAATTAGCTATGGAAATAGACGAAACGGTGGACGGGTAGACACGTTTATGATGGACGACAACCAAGACACTACAGGAACAACGCTTATTAAATTACGATCGTGGAACAATGGACACAAAAAGAAAGACACCGCGGGTAGTTCTGGCACTTTAATCGGGTACAATACAACGGAGTTCAGCGGCATAGATGCGTGGAGTTAAGCTTCGCTCACCGGCCGTCGGATGATTCGTGCCGGCACCCTGGATGAGACAGTCATGTTGTGATCAATGTCGGTCGCTGCCTCATGCTACCGCTGTATAAGAAACCGCGGAACGCTAGGCTGTGCACAGACATCGCCCTGATTGCTCGTTCTTACCTTATTACTGTTCCTTCTCACTCCTTCACTAAGCTCCTTGCTACCTTTGTAAATTCCGTATTTGGCACCTTTCGCTTGCCCACACAACACGATAAATCATTCGAATCCTCGAATACACGATCCAGATACTCATCAATATTCTTTCCTAGGATCACGCATTCGCGTTCGCACTCACACTCCACTTCGCCTCCTGTAATGCTGTCGCCCTTCTCCCCAGTACCGCGACACCGCATTCACCCAATATCCACTTCCTCGGATGCGCAAAGATACCTCTCTGCACTCCTTCCCTCGCTCTGCCATATGGTCTACCCACTTCTGCATGCCATGCCACTCGCTCAGATCCATGCGCAGTTCGTTCGGGGCAAGTTGCATCTGGTGAAATTGGCGACGTAAGCCAAGGTGTATTTTTCACCAGCAAGCCAGCCGTGCGATGAGAGGAGAGACTCAGCATGAGGTAGAGGCGTTTGGTTTAGGTCATGTAGCGCTCAGTGCCGTAACCGGAGAGCACTCTTGCAATCGCACTGAAGTCAACTGCTTGGTCTGCGCAAGGGTTAGTGATTGTGCATTAATTAAGATGTGCTCGCTTACCTTGCATGCGCCTAAGCCCTCTCGTCTAAAATATCAACCGGGCTGAGCAACTCATAGTAGTCGACCGAGCCTTACGGGTGTTGTCACTCACATTTGTTGACGAGGTAGTCTAAGGAACGGTGACACCAGTTTCGTTAATGGCATCTTCGTGTGCACAAAGCCATTCGAGCCCGGCTTCCTTCCTTGACTTATTCATACCGAACTGAGTTAGACCATGCTCCAATTATCTCAGTTTCGAGCAGATCAATCGTCGACAGTGTCTAGACATCATCTTCCCAAGGATCCTAAGTAACCCATATTCGGCTCTAATCTTCTTCCACGCGTCTTTAACCTCCTTCCTTTCTGCCCACCAAGCAAAACTCAAGGTCGTATTGATCTTCCTCTTGGTTCAAGTCCTCGTGAAGGCCGTTATCAGGAACCTCTCCTGACAGGGTAAGGTGTTAGGGTGACGACGAGGGACAGCGAGCGTCGGAGTAGCGCTGGGAGGAAGAGTTTAGCTATCGGTCTTCGTTTGTCTTTGTTCTTGTGTAGTTATATATAGAGGTCTGAGGGTCGTGTTTATTGCTGGGTCGAATATAATATTCTAAGCCAATAGCTTAGTATTTCAGGTGTGAAATTGAGTTGTACTTCAACGTCTATAAAATTGAGCACCTAGTCCCTGGCTCGGTCCTTGCTGAGCATACGATCGAGGGTAATACACTATGATTATTTTTATATAGTAAAATCGATGGCTGATCATAAGACCCTGGCCTCTTCTGTTGCGTCGTCTTCTTCGTCTCCATCTTCATTGTCTTCTCTGATGGCTAGTCTACTCGGCTGTCGACTTCTTACGCCACTAGTAGTGCGATCGCGGGTTTAACTTTGGTCCATCGGACACAAGATTTGTTAGGTTTTAGTAGGACTTCGCGGAAACGACTCAAAACTGACGGTTATATTACTACACTTGAAACGGTACACAAGCTGCTCGTCTAACAAAACATGTCAAACCACCAAAATCGTAAAATCGGAAATAAAATCCGGAAGCAACAAATTGTGTGAAGTCATGGAAATCATCAAAATCATAAAATCGGAATTTAAACGCGGAAGGAGTCGCCTGTGGTCACACAAAGGCAATCTTGACGGCCTGTAGTTGATTCGGGTATTTCGTGTAAGTACATACTAATGTTTTCCCAGTCGAGTCATAGTTGGGCTGCGGACACGCTCCGTACCTGGTACCAGCCGCTGTGCCAGTCGGAGCTTTGTGCAGTGTCACAGCTGACGACCAGGGACCCGTGGGTGAACTAGAGGTCATGGCCAGGACCTGGTTATCCAGGAACCTGTTTGAATATACAAACAAGAGGCAGTTGTAATACGTGCTCCAGATAATCTGGCCGCTTTGGATCTGCCAAAATATTTTCTCCTTCGCAGAGACGTTAAATAGACGGTTCCTCTGCCAGGTCGATCCGTTCCAGTACTCGTACGAAGAAAGTGTTGTCGCAGACGAAGTCAAGACGCGACAGACGTAAACGTATTCTGCAGAAGCATTGCCGTGGCCGTACGCATATATATAGTTGCCAACCTTGACAGAACAGATGTCACCATAACGGGGTTCCGTCTTTGCGTCCCACCAATACTCCGCAAGTCGCGTGCATGACGGCCTGTATCCGCTCATGGTAACCGTCGCGACGCCTGCGCCAATATAATCGTTGACTCCGCCAGGTCTGTGATTCTTGAGAAAGAACAAAATGCCTTTCCCTGTCTCTGTTTCAACAACGTTGGTGATGCCCATGGCGTCTACGCTCTTATCCTCGTTCCATGCCGAATTGAGCGGACAAAATTGCTGCGGCCAGCCACCGCCATCCAGCAACACGTCTATGACTTCAAGAGGATTGGAAGTTGCTTGCGCCACGCTGTCAGAAGTCATGCCGCGAAACGTGTTGCTATAAGACGAATCGCGAAACATCGTATCACCGTAAGTGATCAGGGTTACATCCCCGATCTTGCCATTGAATCCGTTGTCACGAACACAGTAGGTCGTAGTGCTGTGGATGTCACCGAGAAAAGTGTCGGAACTGACCTTGACAGGTAAAGTACCTTGAGCAGTAGTTTCCATTTGGTTTGAGTATTATCTTTGGTTATATGCTGATAAGAAGAAATCGACTTGGTCGTGATCAATTTGATGCAAACGGTCATATATTTATAAACAATTTCTTTTCTACATGTCTGTATCGATGCTACATACTTTTTAGCTGCAAGCACTTGCTGAAATCTTGCTGGCCACTCCATTACGCAGACGCAGACTCTGACTTCTTTGTTATTCGCAATGAAACATTGGTGGTTCCATGGTCCATTATAGATGGCTATGATCACGTATTCTCTTTGGGCCGAAAACATATCATAAACGCCGAGTGGATTCTGTTTCACTGGAGGACGTTTCCACCGCTTCATCTGTATAACTGTATTGAACTTATCAGGAGACCAAAGTACGCGAGTTGCCAGTATTTTTCGAAGACATAGTTTCCTATGCGGCGCGTAATGTCCAAGCGCGCGTTAGTAACTATCAAGAGAGGCGCGACTTGAACGGTTTCGTCCAACTCTAATTTAAAGTTATAATGTGGCAGAACGCCGAACCCTACAATTTCCCTAGGGCAAATTCCCTTGGTCTCATCATGTCAATAGGAAGAAATATACTCTCCCTTGGACTCGTTTGGCAGGGTAATGGCAGACTGGCTGAGCATAAGTTACGTAATTTCGGATCCTGCACGAGAGTTAGATGATTCAAGGGTAATACGGTAAAATGTGAAAATACTTGCCGAGAGTAAGTGAGGGTTTACCAACAGGGGGCGTACATTCGTTAGAGCTTTCGCTCAGGAATTTCCGACCAAAACTGGACCTTTAATAACACCAGTCGGCAGATGACACCTAATTAGACATTGTGAAATTCGCCGATGCAGACTACACGTACGATGAGGGTAAAAGAGCACTAGACTTGACGCCATTAACCGCTGTTGAACATACGAAGTTAGACATAGGGTATTCTACTCCTGATTACATCTGGATTTATAGATCCCTTTATATACCCTGGTCCGGCTACCAATCCTATTACAGGTGCCGGTTTATAAATCAAACATTACCTTGCAACGCAAGTATTAAAAAATCGAAATATTACCACACGAACTCTGCCGAGCGAATCAAGGCGCACGCCGACCAATGTCCAACGTTACAATCATCCTTGCAACTGCGCCACTTGAGGGACGTAATAGCCCTAGCCCGACGTGGTGGCCCTGTCCCTGGCATTTTTTCCCTAACCTCGACGCTTCTCAGGGGACAACTCGGCAGTGATACATTTTGAGCAATAACAGTAGGATACCTTGCGCCTTTTGCTCAAACGGATGACAATCAAGGTAATGACATAGGCTCATACGACTTCGGGGTATGCAGTGCGTTCGTGTGCGGTAGTAGGCCGATTGCTATGGATGCGACATGGCGGCTATCCAGCCTGTAGGTCTATCGGGTTAGGGGTGACCCAGCTACCGGCGGTAGTTTCAGCGGGTCATCGTGCGATGTCCACATCTGAGCCGCATGCCTACCCTAAAATCATGCCAGTAGCCGCCGGCGCTTAAAGTCGCGCCACAGCCTATGCATCAATCTTAAATTCGCTCGGCAGCCGGCCTCGTATTGCGTCCCGTCTAGTACAGTTCCACTTTGGTGGCAGTGGTGCAAAAGCCCTCGCCAACCCAACGCCAGTTTGGTCTGTAAATCACGAATTCGTTAATAGTATATTTATTGGAGACAAAGGAAATAGCGCCAAAATATGTTCGAACTACAGATACCACTTACAATATAGCTTGTACAGTAAGAAGCAGCAGGTGGGTGGCGAATGGGGGAGGGTGAGGACCAGCCATGGCCACAACTGAACTGGCGACCCGGCCTACCAAAATGCAGAGGATCAAATACATGGTCATAGAAACTGGCCGTGGTTGGACCACTCGGAAAAGGACCAGCCGACCCTGTCACAGGGCCATGGACTTCTGGAAATGACCAGTGGACATGGCTCATGATACAGGTTGAACCGACGGACCCGGCCTCTGATGCGCGTAGGACAGGGCAACGGTACGAAGCCGGACCACGCGTGAGTCACGCCGGTATAATAACGTCCGAGACAGGTACATGATGCGAAAAATTCGCTGCCAGATCGCATCATGTCCAGCCACACGCTTAGAAATCTTGCCCTTAACCAAAAGTCCTTTCATGCGGCATCTGATGCGAGACGGAAACTTCACCCAAGGGAACAAGCTACATTAACTCTACATTGTCCTCAGCTTTGTCAAGCCCAATATAGACCTGGCTTGGACAAGTTCTTCTTCTTCAAACAATAGCATGTCGTCCATCACACTTGACGATCCTTTTGAGCATCAACCCCATTTGGGCCGTGCTTTACGAGTTCTTTCCTTTGACGGTGGTGGAGTCCGGGGACTCTCTTCCTTAATGATGCTACAGAAAATTATGAATAAAATCGCTGATAAGGAGGGCGCGGAGCCTGGCAGTTGCAGACCTTACGACTGGTTTGATCTGATATGCGGAACCAGTACAGGCGGACTCATTGCCATTCTTCTCGGGCGATTGCACCTCACCACTCAACAAGCTGTTGATGTCTACTTGAAACTTTCAATGCAGATATTCATAACGGATCGTTCAATATCGCTCTTCGGCACTGGTCTCCGAGCATCAAAGTCTGGAGAACCCCGATTCGACGCAAAATCACTTGAAGCGGCTGTCAAAGAGTTAGCAAAGGAATACTGCAACAATGAAGAAGAGAGAATGTTTGAGGCCCCCCCTGAGGGAGACGAAAAGAAGAGGAAATGCTACGTGTTTGTTCTCGCAGTAGTCGCCGAAATGGTCAACAATCCCGAACCGCACCTCTTCAGGACATATGACCGTAATGATCAAACGGCTATTTGGCAGGCTGCCCGCGCTACAAGCGCTGTAAGTACCATCTTTGAACCGATGAAAATTGGAAACCCAGGTGTTCAGTACATAGATGCGGGCCTCGGTTTCAACAATCCGGGCAATATCGCATGCGATGAGGTCAGTCGGTTATGGCCCAAGCGAAGGATCGGCGTTTTCGTATCACTAGGCACCGGGAAACAGCCATACGTTGCGATCGAACAGAACAAGCCCGCGTGGTTCCACATAGGTATAAAAAACCAGCTCGCCGTCGTCAAGGCTATGCAAGGTTTAATGACATCTGCGGCAAGTGTCGATAGCGACCTCTACAGACGCTTCAGGGCCTATGGCCAGATTTACTTCAGATTCAATGTCGACCAAGGATTAGCCGAGATTGGACTTGAGGAATGGAGAAAGGTTGGAAAGCTTGCTGGACTCACGGAGGGATACATGACGTCTGCTAGGAATCTTCAAGCCCTAGAGGATGTTGTCGACCGGATTCGCAATCTCACATTCGATGGAAGGCGGCCACACGATAACTCCGCAGCAACAATCCTGGCAAAATATGAGCATGATCTAGACTCTGACTACCCTACTATGGCGTTCTGGTACCGCGAAAGGTTAGGACAGTCTGGCTATCCTGAAGGTGTCATAGTGGATGCTCACTTTCAAGATCGCATAACCCGTCCGGTCGGCAATATCATCGTCCTGCCTTGTCGCCTCTTAGTCAACGTTGATATCAGGGCCCAGGCGTTCAATATTCCGCAAGGGCGATACAAAGTTGGATGGGTGATGTGGTATTATGCAGGCAATGCGGATACAATAGCAGAAAATAAGTTGACAAAAAGGAAATGCCCCGCTGAAAATTTAGAGTCGGAGTCTCCTGCTGCAAATCCAGCCGAACCTGTGCCAGAGGAGCCAGAGGAGCCTGAGCCTCTGAATTTCAGCCCGTTGGACCTCCTGTTCAGCGTCGGAAGAGCTAGGAATCCTTTGGACTTCATGGACGTTGGCTTCGATCTCGACCTACATCAGGACATTGTGCCTGAGCTTCTTCATGAAGGGTACAAGCAGACGTGCGTAGATGTCGGACGTTGGAATACCTTGAAGGACACCGGTTGGAGCGAGTTTGGCAATGATGTCGTTGAAGTCGGTCCCGACGGACATTTGGCATTCGTTGTTTCAAAGCGGTTTGAAAGGAGATGGTTTAGGAATTTTTCGTTCGGCGGTGTTAGGTTGACCCCAGTTGTGTCATAGCTATGGGCATTGTCCTGAGTAGCGGGAGTCGGAACAGCACCAAGCTTTTTGATGCTGAGACGATGCTCCAGTGAGCGGATGGAGCTAACAACTGCTGGTTAACAGGAAGTAAAAAAAAGGATTTTGCAAAAGAACTTATTTGTAATCGAAGTTGTGGGAGTGACCCATTTTCGAGGCTTCCAGTTGTATGTAATTGTTGTCTATTCCGGACTTGTAAGACTGTACGCACTACCTGGGGTTGTTGTAACACTCCGAGGTAGTTAATAATAAAACCATGGGTGGCAAGTACCAGTTGCATCCATTGTGGGAGGTAAGCTAAAGTTCACGTTCACAAAACAACTTAGTGCTGAGCACACCATCCTAACCCTAAATAAATTTATTTGCGCGATTAACCGACTCCCTTGGGATAGCTCACATGTAACTCCCAAAACTACACTACCTAAAGCTTAGTTGGAACATAGTACCCAAGTAAGATCACAGTAGTTCACACATATCTAAAAGCTTATAATGAGTACATTAGAAAATTCAGTCATTTCGTATTCCTAACTTCAATGCTAGTGACTCTATAAGATGTTTAACTTGAGGATTACAGTTGAGAATCTTTCTCCTACAGTATAGCTTACCCCTGAAAGACAGCAGCTACCACGAGTGTCTGTCAACGCAGAGCCCCGGGACTTCCTGGACACGTTAGCCAACGGCGAAAGAATGTTTGAAGCTCCACGACACTTATTAACATGGACAATATTTCAACGTCGTATTGGTCTTCCATCGTCGCTGATACCAGATCCCATCCACAACACCTCGTTCCCTTGCGCTGATTCCTTTCCAACTCCAGTTTATGCTGTTTTATTCAATAATACCTCGTCTCAATCCTGTCTTGTTCTTAGGGCAAGCCACTCGAAATAAACGAAAGCATATCTACAGCCGAGAAAGCTTCCGTATATTTGACTCACAGCTTCCCGAACTCATTTCATTCATCCAATTACTAATACAGTGAACTAATGAATCGATCTCTGAAAAGCTATTTCCCGAATGCAGGCAAATTCGTACTCTCTCTGCACCCTTGGGAACTGTTGGTGGTACTATAGGGCGTACCACAAGCCCAGCACTCTGGCAATAACTAGCCAATTCTCGCGGATATGGAGTCAAAACTGAAAATATTGGAGATTTTGCTGGTATCCGCGGGGCACTGATTAAGTCCACACCGTACTCATCCGTTTTAACATTAAGTTTTCGTAGTTTGCTGTCCAAATACTGAATTAATTTCCACAACGAAGTCCGTAGCTTATCGTAACTCCCATTAGTATTCCTAGAAAGATATAAATATCCCATATTGTCGATGTACATACATCTTCTGCAGACCCA
Source organism: Lipomyces lipofer (assembly GCA_003705915.2). Classification (NCBI taxonomy): domain Eukaryota; kingdom Fungi; phylum Ascomycota; class Lipomycetes; order Lipomycetales; family Lipomycetaceae; genus Lipomyces; species Lipomyces lipofer. The sequence continues at coordinate 8,662 of PPJX02000185.1, read as the reverse complement.
TTCCATAAGAGCTCATACGACGATTTAATAGCATACAGAGCAGGATATGACATAAATGTCGAGTATATCAACGGCCGCGCGTAATTTATCAGATATTGTCTCGTTATTTCAGAGCACAACACAATAGCTGTACAGAGAGTTAGCCAATGCAACTTTGAAGCTGCCTGCCGCTGTTTTGTCATAACACTGAACAGCGCCGCAGACAACAGAACTACGGCTGAACTTAAACATTTGAGCCGGCTCACAGTAAGTGCATCAAATAGACATACCACCATTGCAGCAGAGAGCTTTCCCAAATGTGTGCACACGGGCAAATATTCTTTCTTCCAGCCCAAGATCACCTACAAGACCAATTCCACCAGGGCCGATAATGCCGGTTGCATGGGCTTCGTCCACAATGATATAGCCGTTGCGCATGGGAAGTAACTCATCCATACAGCGAACAATATCTGCGATTGGCGCAACGTCACCATCCATACTATACACAGTCTCGAGACCTATAAATACGTTGATCTTTCCGGATACAATAGATGAATTTGCTCCTATCAATGACTGAAGTGTCTTGCTAAAACTATCAACTGAATTGTGTGAAAATGACACTTTTGCGCTGGCCCTTGACATACGCATTCCTTCATGTACACTTGCATGGATGTATTCATCGTATATTACAATATCGCCAGATTGAGGGACGGAAGAGTACAGACCAGAATTGGCATCAAACCCAGAATTAAATAGGAGCCCAGCGGGTGCGCGATGAAACACTGCGATGTCTTTCTCGAGTCTCTCCGCATATTTTGAATTCCCGTCAAGGAGCCTCGAGCCTCCACTACCAAGGTCGAAATTGCCCTTCAACTTTTCCGCAAAAGCATCACGAAGCAAAGAAGACGATCTCAGAGACAAAAAGTCATTGCTAGAAAAATCAGCCGAATTGTCGGGTGGTATTGTTAGTCTCCTGAGACCAGATTTCTGTTGACGCATTTCAAGAGTTCTCCGCATCGAGTTTGTGAGTGAATCTTCCGACATATTTTAGCTACGCACATATGATTCGATCAGTGTCTGTACAGTTCTGTTCAATAGGAGCATACATACCGAGAGGGGCAGCCGAAATTTCCACGCAGGGGTGGGCGAACAGATGGATTGGTTTCAGCAGATGAAGGCGTCGCGATAATTCGTTCTAACCACAGCGTTATTAGTATAAAACCCCAACTCGTTGCATATCACATGTTTATGCATCGAACTCCAAGCTTTAAATGAATTAGCTTCGATAAGTATACAGTCCTATAACTTTCAGACGCGTTCTCTGAAAATCATGGTACTGTTACCGTCGTCCCCATTGGCATTATGAGGGATGATTAGCTATTTACTTGCAGTCTTTGCATATGTATACGAAACACAAAGCGTGCGTCGGAAAAATGGAAGGGCTCGCAACATGCCTGGAACAGTTTGTGGATTACGCTACAAGAAAAAATAGAATATTGCATCAACGAACATAACCAGAAAAGAATATCACTTGGCCCTTTTCGTGGCCCGAACCAGAAAAGCCACCCCCAACCGTGCGGTGTGCTGTACGGAGTGCCCGGTTGAACACGACAGCCAACAAGTATCCCAGCAGTTCTTGGTTTTATTAGAACGTTTCCGTCCCGTTGTTACGGGCTGGGCCCACCTACTTCTCTGCCGGACAAATACTTTTACCCAAACCTCAAGTCCAATGGATTGAGGTAATTCTCTGAATTATAGACTGGCAAATTGAGTCCTATTGAAGTGAAGCTGTTCAATTGTGGCGTAATGCGATTAAGCTGTCAAAGGCAGCAAAGGCAGATATGCCCGAGCTCTTAGAGCCATTTAAATCCTTCCCGCAGTATTATCAATTAACAATATCGAAAAAATCCTAAACCTCTGATGCCACTTTCATTATCTAAAGTATTAGTATGGAAATCAGAGCGCGGAATGTTGCTTGCCTGACAATCACGAGGGTTAGTATCGAGAGTATTTCAGCTCCACGCATGACGCGAGCCTGGAAGCTAGTTAACCCTATCCCAGCATGTAATAATATTGAGCGCGGACTCGAGCTAATTTGCTCCGCAAGGTCATCAATACAACTCTTCCTCAACTGGAAAATCTTTTAGATGTAACAATCGGTCCTTTCATTTACTTTTGCGTCTATTAGAAGGGAGGATAGTATGGCATCGATGGGTCCTATTCGATCAGCTCTTTGGAAGACACTCTATTCTTATCAAGTATATGGTGCGAATACTAACGTTGGGAAAACTATTATCTCCACAGCTCTCTGCAAATCTCTGAAACGAAAGTTCCCAGATCAAAAAGTATGGTATCTGAAACCTGTTTCGACTGGACCATTGACAGAAGCTGACGACTGGTATGTACAGTAGACATCTAAATATGTTACTGGTAATCTCTGATCTCATCGAAACTTTTAAATAGTCATATCAGTAAATATGCCAATGGGATTGAGTCTGAGTGTTTGTTCCAATTTGATGAAGCCGTGAGTCCTCATATAGCAGCACGCTCCAGTGGCACTGTACCATCTGATTCTGCAGTGCTGGAGTCTATTTGGTCGAAAATGTCGCAATATGCTCGGTGTGCCCCAGGTTGGGCAGTGGTTGAAACGGCTGGTGGTGTTCATTCTCCGGGCCCTAGTGGAACCTCTCAGGCAGATCTCTATCGTCCGCTCAGACTTTCTTCTATCTTAGTCGGTGATTCAAACTTGGGTGGGATATCGTCGTCCATATCTGCATTCGAGTCACTCCACATTCGTGGTTACGATATAGACTTAATTTTATTATTCGAAAACGACGTATACAGGAATCACGAGTACTTAATTGAGTATTTTTCAAAAAAGAAAGTGGCTACTTTGTTGATACCTGCTCCTCCAGAGTGGCAGGCAGATGGTGATTATGAACGGATGTCTGAATATTACGAAAAGTTGAGCGAGACTCCGTCGATGGAGCAGGCTTTAAGTGTCTTGAAGAGAAGTCATGATCACCGAATTGAGAACTTAAAGAGCATGGCATCTCGAGCTAATAAAGTGATTTGGTATCCGTTTTCTCAACATCAGTCCATTTCTTCCTCGACCATAACGACGATAGATTCTGCTTATGGTGACTATTTTCACACTCTAAATGCTGAAAAGGAATGTACACGACCTCTTCTGAAGGCCACATTTGATGGTTCTGCCTCCTGGTGGACGCAAGGCTTGGGACATGGAAATGCGGAACTGTCACTAGCGGCGTCATATGCCGCTGGCAGATATGGACATGTAATGTTTGCGGGGACTATTCACGAGCCAGCTCTTTCGCTTGCTGAAAGTATACTAGCTAATATGGGAAATTCAAGACTGAATAGAGCCTTTTATTCCGACAATGGGAGCACTGGAATAGAAGTTGCAGTAAAAATGGCAATGAAAGCAACCTCAGTTCGAAATCGGTGGGATACATCTATAAAGGACGTCGGAGTTATAGGTTTGAAAGGGAGCTACCATGGAGATACTATTGGATCAATGGACTGCTCTGAGCCTTCTGTTTACAACGAGAAGATTGGATGGTATACCGGTCGAGGGTATTGGTTTGATTATCCAACTGTGAAAATGATGAATGGCAAATGGGTTGTTGAAATCCCTGAAGGACTAAGAGAAGTGCTAGGGCCAGATTCTCAATATGATTCTGTTAATGAGATTTTCGATCTTAGCAGTCGAGAATCTGAAGGTTCTTCTCACAGATATCGAACATACATTCGGAAAACAATTGAAGCACTGGTTAATAGTGAAAAGCGAAGGTTTGGGGCATTGATAATGGAGCCAGTTGTGTTGGGAGCTGGTGGAATGATAATTGTGTGAGTACGGTTTCTGCAATTCTCGTGCGAATGATGTCCGTACTAATGTTCAACAGAGATCCCCTGTTTCAAAAGTCACTAGTCGACGTTGTACGAGAGAGTCGCAATATCTTCGAGACAGATGGCGTGGACGGTCGTACAGGTTCATGGACTGGTCTGCCCGTTATTTTCGATGAAGTATTCACGGGGCTGTATCGGCTCGGACGCTTCAGTTCTGGATCCTTTATTGGAGTGGAACCTGATATTTCCGTCCATGCAAAGCTTTTAACTGGTGGCATAGTTCCTCTCTGCATAACTTTGTCCAGTGAGAGTATATTTGAAGCATTTCTTAGTCCAGATAAATCGGATGCCTTGCTACATGGTCACAGCTATACAGCTCATGCCATTGGTTGTACAGTTGCTCAAACCTCTATTATGTCCTTGCTTGCTATGGACAGCGATGGATCTTGGAAGGATTACAAGGCTGAATGGAAGGCTACGCACGGTCCGGAAATTTGGAGTGTTTGGTCCAAAGAATTTATTGAGAAAATTTCAGGCAACCCTGCTGTTACTGGTGTAATTGGCATTGGCTGTGTCCTAGCCATTACGCTACATGACCCTGCCGGTAGCGGTATGTCATCTTTTACTCAGAATCTTGATCAGCTTGGTCTAACATATGTTTAGGATACACCTCAACCATTTCTCAGGATCTGCAAATACGTCTTGCTCAAGGGAATGGGAAGGGGTGGAATATCCATTCACGGGTTCTGGGTAATGTCATATATTTGATGTCAAGCTTAACATCGAAAGTGGAAGATATCCGGAAGGTCGAGGAATTTGTCGGCTCTATTTTGTACAGCGGTCAATGAATTTGTTTTGGTATACAATTTGCAAATGAAAAAGAGAAAAAGAACGTGCCTATGGAAAATGGAATGACGGAGTTTTTGGTGGGGCAATGGTACTACCCTAACCCTACCCTCACCAGAATTGGCTGCACCATGCGTATAGTGAAAAATCCTCATCCATAAATCTGTTGGGCCGGTGCGTTTGGGCCGGTGCGATTGGATTCACTAGTGAAATTCCAATCAAATGCCGGCTGTCCGCCGACCCCATGGGAGTATTACCCCCACCACCACCACCTTAGTGAAGACAACCTTAGTACTGCTTAGCGCCTCATCTATCTGTTCCTGGTTTTTCCCATAGTAAACTTACGAAACTATCAGCGTGTATTCAAGTTTGGGGTTAGGGTTTGATCTTGCAAAAAACAAAATGTAGTCAAATCTCATGGAGTGATACTCACTTTCTGGGTCTGCATCTGTATGTGAATTGTCAAGCCTCTCCCGGAGTTGTATGACTGTGCGTACTCTTTGAATTTGATATCAGCGGGGATGGACGAGTACGGGGTAGTATAGTTGTCAATGAACGATTGCCGAGGCGCACCAAACATTTTTACCCCGTCGCTGGCTTTGTGTCCAGGCGTCCTGGGGCACAGCATGGGTTATAGGTTTGTCCTTGTCAGGCATACTGGATAACGTGAGTTCAGTTAACTAATTTAGTTACGATCGCGTAGCAGTGTCACTGAAATTAGGTACCTGCTCTTCTCATATTTTCCTCCCACAAGGGGTGCAACTGGTACCACTTTGGAGTGTTATTGCTTGGAAGAGAGTCTGCACCAACAGTCGAGGAAATAGCTGAATGAATTGTTTTAGATCCTCGGGTTAAAGGTGGTCATATCTTGAAGGAGTTGGAAGCGGATGGGAATTCTGGCATCCTTATTATTAACGCTCTTCGCGAGAAACTTCAATTGAGATTTCCACAGAGTGAAGCCGATTCTTCCGCGAATACAGCTCAACAACTTTCGCCGAAGTACAATACTAGCGGTGTGGTGCCTCGGATGCTTCAGAAATTACAGCCTCAAAGTCATACTGGACTCTGTGACATCGAGCGATATTTTGATAGCCCCTTATCAAGTATTACTGATGATTTACACCCGAATTGGCTTTGCAATTGGTGGCATATTCATAAAGATGAGTATCCTCGGATGACATTAGCTGCTAGAGATTATCTAGCGATTTTGCAACTAAAGGGCAAAAAGTTATCAAGCTAAGAAGCGTGCTACTTCCAAGTTGTCTAAATTGCCACGGCTGTATTGCAACCAAGCACGCTAGCCGGGTGATCTTCCACTTGGGAGATTCCGAAGCAGGGCTCTTCCAAGACAACGACGCTGGAGGCTGCAGGGGTCCATGGCCAAAGTTGGACTGATTCGCACTATCGTCGAACACCGCCAAGGGCTGACTGATGCTTTCCATGGTCCCTGACAAGGTCGTGGGTATGGACAGAGAATAATGTCCGCATTGTACGCCTCCTCTCAACAGTACCCCGTGTTTTGACCCGAACCCTCCTCTGATCGCCGATGATGAATACTACGAGGTTGAGTCGATTCTGGTAGAACGATCCACCGGATGCAGAGGGGATATAGAGAGGAAAGGTCACTGGGGAGATACTCAGCATCGATCTTCCTCGCCGTAGTCCACCTCCCGACACTATTGAGTGCATGATGTCTCGTTTTATATCTGTCTCCTATTTTCAGTCCCAATTCGATGTGTGCTATTATTATCGTCTACGCGTTCTTGTACTGTTGGTCGTAGATAAGCCCTTCCAATGCATTGGATCGCCAGTAATCGAATCTTTGTTGTCCCATATACTAGCTCAAGTCCAAGTCCTTGTTCTTTAAGTATTGCTGCCCTCAGACCCCGGTCCCGACCCGCCCCCAAGCCGTAGAATTAGTATAATTACGATGTAAATTGCCCAATTTAAATGTAAAACATGGGCTGTACAGCGTACATTTATAGATTTATTTTTATTCTGTATTCGAGAGGTTCAATCATGTGGAAGCCGTAGAAAGCCTCAGGAATAAGCGATAGACTTGCCCCAATAGAAGCTGCAATCCTGGTTTGGTGCCGGCTACAGCATTTAATTGTTTATTGCAAGAGTAGACAATTTCCACATGTGACTCAATCGTTACATTTTAAGCCTCGCGAGGTGCGGAAGAAATTGCGGTTGTTTTTTGTTTTTTTTTGTTTTTTTTTTTTTTTTTTTTTTTTTTTTTTTTTTTTTTTTTTACCGGGGCGAAGGTTAGATGCGAGGATAGAGCGCAAACGTGCAAAATTAGTGGCATGCATATAGTACCCGGGTAGTTAGTTGTATGGTGATTTGACCACAGTTAAATGTACCTGGAGCGATGAGCGGCCGGGTACCGATAGGCTCCGGCTCCTAATTGCGTAGTGCTTGTTTCCGCTAAGCATTCTTGACATGCCACGCATCGAGCCTTTCCAGTGAGCGCCCGACCTCGCTAAGCCATCCATGAGATTTATCACCTTCGGCACTCTCGGGTATGGTCTACGCTTTGCAGACCATCAAAGCTCATGACAAAGAAGCTCTCTACTGGCCAGTGTAAACTGCTCGCAAGTTCAGAGTCAACATCTACAAAGTTACGGATCACGCTTGCACCGTTTTGATACTTCATACGATTTTAGGTTGGAGCTTGTGCGGCCTAACTAATTCTACATGTGCTGATAAGTGATAAGACCACATCTTATGCCGCGCCGCAACATAGGTGATAAGGCAACCGGGATACGCGGGAACAATTGGTGTAGCTTCTAGTGACTTCAGGTCAGTAAACTATCGACAGAAGGACAATTGTCAGTCTTCCGTCTGACGCTCCGCGGAAACTCTGATAGAGAAATACCGCAATTTATCATCGCTTTGTCTCAGGTACTGACATTCCCTATCGGTGTTCTATTTGACTCAATGCGTCTGCGCCACTGTGCTAGTCAATTGTCCGACTCAAAGGCTTGATTATCTCTCGGCATTTATTATCTGCTTCCAACCCCACCGTAGGGGCCTTGTATCCAACGTCTCGCTCTTGGTATCCTGGCTCGCACCTAGCAAAATACGTATTTTTCTCATTTGCGCCTCCAATCTCGCGTAAACATGGGTTTCGATTACTACATGAATCCGTTCGCCGAATGGATTGGGTGGTTTCCTAAGCATTATTCCAGGGAAGAGCGTGTTCTTGTGAATAAGCTTGACTTTCTCATCTTGGTGTTCGCTTGCCTCTCGACATGGGCCAATAATTTGGATGTGTATGCTATTTGTACGTTTACCTTCGACTACTAGCAATTCCTTTTCACCTGCTTGAAGGACGAATTGTTAACATAGTCCATTTGCAGACAACGCGTTTGCGTCTGGAATGGAGAAGGACCTCGAACTTACTGGAAATCGTCTCAGTTACCTTAACGCTGTCTGTATGTTCCCTACGAGCTTTACTTTTATCACCGTCGCCCATGTACGCTGCAGTTCATCTAATTCTTAACTAGACTGGGTTGGTACTATTGTTTGCCAGATTCCTAGTAATATGCTTATTACTATTATCCCGTGAGTACCGTATGCGGTCCAATATGCAGTACGATAAACTAATGGCGAATCGGCAGGGCGGAGTACTACATTCCAGTTTGCGAGGTCTTGTGGGGAATGTTCACGTTGGGCACTGCGTTCTGCAAGAACTATAACCAACTGATGGTTATGAGATTCTTTGTCGGTGTTACTTCGACGCCGTGCTGGATTGGCAACGTGCACATCATCAACACCTGGTACAGGAAGCAAGAGCTCGGGAAGCGTAACGCTATTTACTACAACACCTATCCTCTTGGTGCGATGTTTTCCGGTTATCTTCAGAACGCCTGTACTAATACCTTGGCCGGCAAATATGGTCTAGAGGGCTGGCGATGGATGTTCATCGTATGCACTATCATTACCATTCCGATCTCGTTTG
>PPJX02000184.1:0-23063 GCA_003705915.2 Lipomyces lipofer | reverse complement strand
GGTATGTCAGAGGAGGATTTAGAGTCAGATGCAGAAGAAGCGGCAGCAATGATATTGAGTTGCTGAACTGTTGGTTTTCCGTTCTGAAATCAAGCTAATTCGTTGTATGAATTAATATTGTATCTAATTCTACTTGATTTCATCCAAATTTTCTAAGAAAATGTGAACTCAAGTGGACTTAACTCAACTTAACTCAGACATGGATTAAGTCGACTTAACTCGACTTGCGAGGTTGAGTAGTCAACTTAAGTTTTCCCGTGGTCTTGACTTAAACTTAACTGAACTTGCACTTGTAAGTTCAGTTGAGTTAAGTTCACCCATCTCTAATCACAGCGCGGATGCTTAAACTTGCGATCCCACTTGTGAGGAGGCGATTAAGTTATTCATACAGATATTGGTGGACCCTAATCCATTCCACAGACGTCAGGTCAAGCGCGAGGATCATTAGGTAGTCACATCAGCTGATTTGACTGTTCTTCGACAAAGAGGGAGGGTTCTATACTCAAGTAAATGTCCCACTAGTCGAGCGATCCGACCTTGTTGCAATACGTTCACATTAACTGTTCCATGCCTCTTACAAGTAAACCAAAATCCTATACTGTTGAACTCGTGTCAGTTAATTTTTCTACTTTAGGGTTAGGGTTAAATCTTCTGAGAAATGCCGAGATCAAGTACCTAAACGGAAAAGAGTAGACGAAGCATGGAGTTGCATCGAAGTCCACGCGTGGGAAAGCCGTTTCGCGCCGTGCTCACAAAGCAAGATGAGTTACGCATGACTAGGGCAAGGACTACTTCTACTTTATATCAGCAATCTGATCAAGCGTTTTACAAAAATTTAGACAAGCCTTCGCCTTTTGACACTAGATATAAAGTTGAATACAGCACCTGTGTCGTCAGGGTTAGGGCCTAACCTTTGATGGCAAGAATAATTGTGAAGTCGAAGTTGCGGGAATGACGCTTATTTTCGAAGCCTTCATTTGGATGTATATTAAGTCTGTCCTAGGGGTGGACACGAATACAATTTTCCTTATTCGCATTCGTATTCGCAATTCGTATTCGTCGTTGACATTTTATTAATCTTTAGGTACCGCGTGAAGGTAAGTAAGCTAACTTTAGTGACTTGGTTGCTGAGAAGGTATGTTTTATTATAAATGCCTCACATGGAATGGATTTTGACTCTCGTAGGGCGAAACGTCGTCGACTTAGGCTGCGGTGGTGGAATTGACGTCTTGCTTACCGCAGAAAAGGTCGGACCTGATGGAAAAGCTGTGGGCGTTGACATGACAAAGGTATACTGTGCAGTTTCCAGTTAATGTCCGAAAGCAATGTGACACATCTTTGGCTCACACCTGCAAAATATGTTGGACCTTGTTCGCCGAAACGCGGAGAAGGCTGGGGTCTCCAATGCAAATTTCATTGAGGCTTCAATTACCTCGATTCCCTTGGCTTCCTCTGCAGCAGACTGCATTATCAGTAATTGTATAGTCAATCCCGTACCCGAAGTCGAAAAGCCTCTGGTTTTTCGCGAAATGCTCCAACTTTTAAAACCAGGAGGAAGGATTGCAATCAGTGATATTCTCGCAAAAAAGGACCTCCCAAGTGAAAGAGAGGACCTCTCATTATATGTCGGATGTATTGCAGGAGCTAGTCAAGTTCATGATTATGAGCGGTTCCTCACAAAGATGCTGGATTTGAAGGCAAGCTCACCCACCTTTCTTCATCATTGAGTACCCAAGCTGACTACAATCTTCAGGTGTATTGACTCTGAACACGAACAGAGATCTCAATCTTTACAAGGAAATGTGGCAGGTGGAAAAGAGCGATAAACCAAGTCATTCACGATCACAGACCTCTTTCTGCTCATGCTGCAATTCCTGTTCATGTTGTGGGTCGCAAACTGGAGAATTACAGGCGCCACCGCAGTCTATGCTGAAACTCGACTCCAATGAATGGGCAGGTGAGCTGATATGCAAGCTAAATAGTATACATTAGAGGTCTAACGGCGCACGCTCTGTTTTGAAGGTTCCTTCCAAGTGTATGCCATGAAGCCTCAGACTTATATTGTTTAAAAAAAACTCTACACATTATACCATGCCAATTCCTTACCTTATTTCATTGTGATCCTATACCACTCGTGATCATCCTCCTTGACCCATTCAGCAGAACAGCGCGATTCACGCCTTTCCCATAGGCTTTTGAGACCTAGGTCTCGTCTAAGTTTAGCCCATTCAATCTTGAGAAAAGCTCCGCCTCCATCCGCTTGGCTGCGTCCGGCCCGCTGAGTATCTCGCCCATCATATCAGTTCCAGGCGGGAAATCTGTCTCAAAACTTGGCTCTCCGGCTCCTCTCATATTGGCCAACACTGCCTGACGAAAGTGCCACCGTAGGAGTTCATCCCTTGGACTCCGGTCATCGCTCGGATCGCGACAAATAGGGTCAAGTATCTTCCCGTCTATTGCAAAAGGATCTCCGTCAAAACAAGTTAGTTTATAACCATCGTCTGGATTTACGGCGAAACCATAGTCATCAAACAGGGCATGGATATTGTTTTGCATAAGCAGTCCATTCTGACATGAGTCGATCCCTGTGTCACGCTCATCCCTTCTGTTCGTAATCCACCGAGAGAAGCCGCTCTGCACGAAATACTCTTCACTGGAGAGTGGAAAGATGTGGGTGGCTTCGAAACCCGTCCAACGATCCCTATAAGCCTGAGTGTTGACCCCAGTTATCACGCACTTCCCATCCCTCTCACGGACCTGATTTCGGAAAGCATCATCTCTGCCGGTAATTGTTCTTGAAAGTATTCGGATTATGCAAGGTTCATCTGTGATAGATATTGTGTCTGTCATTTTCAGTGGCCGCTTCATACCATGGCCTATAAGAAGAAATATTACCTACTGCGAGAATTAGGTCTTATGTCATAATGGCCCGGCTGGAGACCATTGTCTGTTGGCGCCAGATCTTGGCCGGTGTTTCGCGATGTCACTCTATACGGACCAGATGCAACGATGAGGATCGCGAGCATCGCGAGAAAATTCATTTCCGTTACAGACGGACTCAATATCATTCCGCCGAGCGCCCTTTCAGGCTCTGCAAAGTGGTAAAAGTGGACATCTCGACCGATAGCTCTTTTGCCGGCCATGAAACTACTGTTTTCTTGAATATGCTTTCAGAAATGAGAATGGATAATGTGACTAAATCCTATATAGCTTAATGACCGAGATCACATACCGAAGACGGCGTGAATAATAATGCTAAGAAGTTGTGAGAGGAAACAACGCTGATGATAAGTCCGATCACATTGTCAGTATTGTTGGTTTAAAAAGGGCATTCTTGCGGACATACCCTCCTCAACCATCGGGATGGGTTGGGGTAACCGTTACAGGGTTGGGGTTTTGGATTCGGATTAGGGTTGCGCGGTAATATTACCGCCATCATTATGGAAGCGTCCGGATTGATAGCCCAGATTACGACCTCTAGAGTTATCCCACCCATAGTTTAAAGTTCAAACCATGCCTTAGTGATAACGTTAATTGAGGCTCGAGTAGAATCTTGTCAAGGTATGGCAGTCGCGTCAGCCTCCGCCCAAAACATCAAGCAGAATTAAGAGGGATTTACCAGCCGATTTTTTTTCATATCACAACAGAACTAAACCATATTTGGATGTGGGTGTGGGATTACAGTCCCAACTAGGAAGGAGCGTTGTGAAGTGTTCATGAAATCCAAAAAATTTTGGAGTACCAATCATTCCTCTTTGGGACTAGCGTAGGGTAGACTTTCCGTCCCATGGTCACCAAGGGTATCGAACTTCTCAACGCCACACGTAGTTGCAAAATAGAATCAATGATTACCTACGCGATCTCTCACAAACAGCCGAATCAAACTTCAATTCCTCCAACGTTATCGCAATTGCGCTACGTAAGGCTTAAGAAGGTTTTCATCTTAGAATGAAAGTGTCCACCTGATCTACCCCCCCCCCCCCTGCCCCCCCTGGGAGAACGGCTTTGGGCGTTCAATACATGCGGCGTTGATCTCACTTGTGGTGGCTAAGCAGGGGCAGCGGACGATGCAACAGCGGCCACCGGTTCCACGGTGGAGGCGGCAGGGGCGGAAGTAGTAAGCTGTGTCAAGTCTGCTGTGGGTTGAGCCAGAATGTTCTCCACGGCAGAGTTCATGAGCTGTTGTGCCCGGATGAACGAATGTAACACAGCGGTGGTATCAACCACAGGAGATTGTTGAGTCAATGCGGGCGCCGAGGCAAAACGTTCCTCCTCCAACGATTCGGAATCGGAGCCAGGGGCACGGAAGCCAGTATTGTGCGACATACTGAAGTAAGGACCCTAAGAAGTTGTTTTGAAGAAATCGGTTTGTAATGTCAGAAAATGGAGGTTGACGGGGCGAGAAATATGCGTAACAAACGGCTTGGGAGGAAAGGAAGCAAGCTGGACGGGCGAGCTGGCCCCACGGCTAGCCAAGGAAAACGGAAAGTAACACAAACTACCGCACATGCGGCACCACGCACAACTATGGATCAACACATTGTACATGGAACGGGAAACAACCCTAACCTCCGGCCCAGAAAACTATGTGTTCGGTCCCAGGTTGCGAGTGCTGCGGAGACAATATTGCTTGCAATAATCGGATATGTAAATAAGTGAGTTAGTCGGCCATGAGATCAACGGGTTATGTAGCTTTAACCATGGCATTCCCAAAACCAAAGTGTTGTGCTACCACAGCTGTTTCGGTCTTGTCCCTGTCCCCCCTCGTTACAGGTTCTCCATAAAAGACACCATCACTCCCGTGTTGTATTTGGTTTTCCAGAAAATCGGATCTTGTTTTATGCAAGTCCAAGTCCAAGTTCTTCGTTAACACTTGGCTTCGATAAATTCTAGCGCAAAGTTAGTTATTTTGAAGGATTGGCGGTGACTGATATTGTGGACATCGACATTATAATTCTCAATACCATTTCGTACCTGATTTTCGTACCGCTGTTCTTTTTAGCGAACCAGCAGTTCTTTGTGTCGTGGGTGCCGCCTTTTTGGCAGTTTGTGCAGAAAAGATTTCCTCTGGCTATCCATATTCGTTCATGCGACGTGTCAGCACTCCGCTTTTTCGGATTTGCATCCGAGCGCGGCGTCTTAGTGCCATTGTATAGGCTGTTAGCGCTGCCAAAGTGAGTGCGGCATGTACCGTTGTACCATGCGTCCATTAACATGGAGCATTTTGACACGGGGTCGTCGAAAGACACGGAATCCATCAGAGATGCGGCAAGCTCATCGGATGTTGACCTGAACTGGAGTGTGTGCGTAGAGCGCCATCCATGGCATCATCAGCGTCGATTGTTGACACAAGCTCCTGTACGCGGGATGCGAAATCGTTGGCGGATTCTCCGTCCTTCTGATACATGCGATAGAAGCACGATGTTTATTAAAGCGCAAACGCTTGGATGTAAAGCCCTGTTCTATGTTGTCAGGGTTAGGGGCTAACCGTTGATGGCAGGAAAATTAATATATAAAGTCAATGTTGCGACTAAATTGTAATCATGTCCTTCAGTTCCTTGTCTTCTTGACCGTGTGTAGAGTTAATCGTGACGCTTTCGACGGAAATATATATCTTATCTAGGACACGTCAGTGACATGTCGAATAAATTAAACAGAGGCCATTCCCTGATCTGGAGCAACAAGAAGTGTAAAAAAAAATTTATTCTCTCCACGCAAAAATACCGACAGGAACGTCAAAACTTGCTATCGCCATATTTGATGCAACTGGGCTTAAGAAGTAATCCTTTCAAAGTGCCGTGATACCCTGCAGAGGGGTGTCGGGTGCTAAATGTCATGGAAATGAGTTAATTTGTACGAAGTACGCGACTTCGAACTTCGGCGATTGCCGACGCCCGTTCCTTGGCTAGCCTCAAACGGCCTAGTGCAGAATAATAAGCAAATCTATTGAAAACGTTACGTCAACCGCGGATATTCTTTCTTCCCTTACACACTGAATATACTGCCCTAGCTGTTATGCGGCGTTCAAATGGGTTAGGTGTCGATGTCTTCTGGCTATCTTTATTATCTAATAAATATTGCAATAACTATCTTCCGTATTCCGAGGGCGCTCCTAGCTCGCGTATTTAACAATACGGAAGATGGGGTTTCCAATATCCGTGCAGGAGGTAGTAACCGAAAATACGATTATAATAAAGCATGGGAATCGAACCCTAATGACAATATTTCTGACGGACAAAATACCTCAAAATTGGATATTAGAATTCCTCGAGCAGCATCATGTCAATCCTGTCGTCCTCACGCACGCGGTCCTTTTGATCTTGGCTACAAGCCTCGTCTACTGTGCCTCGCATGCGACTCTACGACGACCGGACACCGCTCTACCAGCCGACGCCAAGGATCCGAATTTGATCCGGCCGATTTAGCTCCTCCTTCGTCTCATGTGAAGGGTGTCAAGTATGCCTATTTCATGCCGATCATGCTGGGGGCGGTGCTTGTTGGAATGTACTTCCTGAAGAACAAAATTGACAAAATGTATATCGGGCACTTTTTCAAAGGGTTCTCTGCGATTTTTGAGGTACATGCGGCGACTTCAGCCTTTGGAGCGATAACGAAGTTTATTGAAAAGCGGACTCGCCTGTCATTAGTGCGATGGAAAATTATAGTCATTAAGAATCCGCCATGGGAGGGCTTGGAAGGCTTAAACGAGGACAACTCCGCTGAGGAACAGGTTGAAGACAAGGGAAATGAAGTCGCAAATTGGTATATTAACTCAGTCGATCTATTAGGCTTGGTATTCGGTATTGGTGTAGTTGTTGGACACATGCATACCGGAAATTGGATCCTAGGCAACATCCTTGGCGTGAGTTCTGCGTTCAGAAGCATCCAGATCCAAACAATCGACTCCTTCAAGACCGGCTACATTCTCCTCTCGGGTCTATTCTTCTACGATGTTTTCTTTGTTTTCTGCACAAACATCATGGCCACTGTCGCGCATACCACCCCGCTGAAAAGCCTTACCGCACCACTACCAGGGAGCGCATCCTCACCAAGACAATTCGCATCTTCATTCGCATCTTCGCCAGGATCAGCATTAGCATCTTCATTCATATCTTCATTCAAAACTTCATTCGCATCTTCGCCAGGATCAGCATTCACGTCCTCGCCAGGATCAGCATTTGCATCTTCGCCAGGATCAGCATTCGCATCTTCGCTAGGATCAGCATACGGATCTTCGCTAGGATCAGCATTCGCATCTTCGCCAGGATCAGCATTCACATCTTCGCCAGGATCAGCATTCACATCTTCGCCAGGATCAGCATTCACATCTTCGCCAGCGTTCGCGTCCTCCCCAAAATCCGGCATCATGTTGGGGCTCGGAGACGTCATCGTCCCCGCCATCTTCCTCTCCCTGTGCTTGCGCTTTGATCTATGGAACTTTCATCGCAAGAGCGCACAAAAATTTCCGTATTCGTCGGCGCGGAAGTTCCCAAAGCCGTTCTTTCACGCTGGAATGACAATGTATTTTTTGGCGCTAGCGACTGCAATGTTCGCGTCGCACTTCTTTAATAGAGGACAGCCCGCTTTGGTGTACCTGTGTCCGGGAATTGGCGGAGCGGCGATTGGAACTGCTCTACTGCGGAATGAGTGGTCGGTTCTGTGGAAGTATAAGGACAAGAACGTGGAAGAAAAGCATGTGCGAGAGACGGAGGAGGAGGAGAAGGAGGAGGAGAAGGAGGAGGAGGAGGAGGAGAAGGAGAAGGAGGAGAAGGAGAAGGAGAAGGAGGAGAAGGAGAAGGAGGAGAAGACGAATAAGGAGATCAGCCTTAGCGAAACTTCAGATGGCAAACAATCAGGGGAGCCAGGTGAGGTTCTTCAGCAGATGGAACACAAAGAGTAGCTGCATATATATTTCAAGTGTAAGCAGCATGTGCCTTGTGCATATGTGGAACACGCCAGTTCCAAATTTTCGCTCATGACGGTCAGTGAACTTGCCTGTGCTACGGCAATTACCGCCGTTTGGATCGTAAGAGGGGTAGGGTTGAGGAGAAGGTGGGATATGTATATTTTTACATTTTAGGAGGATTACGGAATATTTTACACAAGGTTTGCTTGCATTGTTGGTGGTAACAAGCTCGGGGGAAAGGGGTTATAATTTGGTACAAGTACTTTCTATTAAAAGGCGATTGCTCCATCTGAGCAGAACAACACAGAATTCCCGATTAGTCACTATTAATGCAAAAAATCCACTTATTATAAACTATGCCCGATTATTCCTGCCGTTTCAAGCAACAAAATGCTCACACAACTATTAAAACTCCATAAATATGCACAACACTTCGTCACGCACCCCCACCTAATTGAAATACACAATCAAACCGACAACTCCGGCCGCCAGTGCCGCGAGGCTGGTGCTACCGCGAGTCGACAAGCCCGCGTTGACTGTCTGGGTCGCGATCGACGGGGACGCCGACGTCCTCGATGCGTTGGACGACGCGGTGGCGGAGGCGTTGAATATGGAGGAGGTCGAGATGCTGCTGTTGGCGTAGCCGGATGAGGTGGAGGTGATGAGGGTGGTGGGTGGGATACCTGTCGTGTTGACTTCAGAAGAAGCGGTAGGATGAGCGATATTGGAGACGATGGATTGGCTTGAGGAGCTGGAGGAGGTTGATGAGGGAATGACGGCGGAGGCTTCAGAGGAAGGCTCGATGGACGTACTGACCACGCTGGAAGTCGACTCGGTTGTCGAGAATTCTGTAGTAGACTCTGCAGAAGAGGTTGTCGGCTCGACCGACGAGGTAGTAAGCTCAACGGAAGATGTAGTCGAGTCCACTGACGAAGTAGACGGTTTCACTGATGAAGTAGTATGGTCCACGGACGAGGTAGTCGGATCGACGGAGGTCGTAGGGCCCACGGACGAGGTAGTCGGGTCCACGGAAGTCGTAGGGGCAACGGACGAGGTAGTCGGGTCCACGGAGGTCGTCGAGTCCACGGAAGTCGTAGGGGCAACGGACGAGGTAGTCGGATCCACGGAGGTCGTCGGTTCCACGGAAGAAGTAGTAGGCTCCACTGACGAGGTAGTCGACGCCGTGGATGCGGTGGAGGACACAGTCGTCGACGTATCACCGCCCGGGGTGCCCTCAACAACCTGGATGCTGTCTGCACTGCCCGACATATCGGTATAGACGTACTCTTTGCCGGTAGAGTAATCGGTGACCTGGAGTGACTTGACAAAGAAATCGAAGGGTCCCTGGCTCATGTCCGAGATGCCTCCGGCCCAGCCGATCGTGCCCTCAGCGTTGCTTGGGTTACCACCGACCCAGCTGCCGATTTTAACCTGCATGGGTGTCTGCGGGTAGCCCTGAGGGTTGTCGGGAAGGAGCGTGCGAACAGGCGCGCCATCGACATACCAGGTCACAGAGTCGCGAGTCCAGTCGACGACATAGGTGTGGAAAGACGACGCGGGGTTTGCGACATCGTGCATTCCACCTCGGTCGTAGGTGTAGATGTTGCCCTTTGAGAAGAAGTTCGATTGCACTGTGTGATTCGTTAGTCCCTGAAAGTCTAAGTTATCAGACACATTGGGCTTACCATGAAATGGATCACCACCAACCCACTCTAGATCAATTTCATCCAAATCGTCACTCTGTAGCACAACAGAGGAAATGATGCCGGTCCCAGGCGCGGCCTGCACAACTGCCTCGACCTTGCCGAAGAAGATGTAGAAGTCAGACTCAACAGTGGGAGCATCGCCGAAACTATTGATCCGCAACTTCATGCCATTAGTGGGATCATACGAGATATGATCGGATCCCCAGATGGCGTTGAACCGATCGGATTCGCCTTGGGTAAAGTCGAACGAGGCCGAACTGCCGAGGGCGGGATCAGCCGGGCACGTTGTAGTAAGAGGGTTGCACTTTGTGCTCGTCTGAGCCGAGGCGAGGGAGGCGAAGCCTGAAAGAAGGAAGAAGGCGGAGCTGAACGCTTTACCGCTGAAGAACATTGCGAAGGACGGTTGCTTGCAAGTAAAATATACAGAGGCTGGCACGGAGGCTCGTGATCGACCGAGGGAGGAGGGGGTGGATAAATATATACTTTGCCGTTGCGGCCCCTGCCTCGAAGATCACGAGCTAAGATGTGAGCTCTTAGTTCTTCGGGGGGGCCTTGCCGAGCGTAACCTCTTCATCTCGCCTGTTCGGCCCAGTGTCATTCGAGGCCGGGGGCCCGAATGACGGCAGCCACCCCTTACCTTACCTTCTCGTGAGACGCTGAACCAGTGCACGGCCAAGGCCCGCTAATCCTACTCCGGTTAACTCTGCTTCAGCTAAGTCAAACCTGGGGACTCCCGTCGACAGATGCGGCTGCTGAATTAAATTTGGAAATTCATTTACATCCGTCGTTCCTAGACATTTAATTACAGTTGCTTTTTTTGTACTCTGGTTGCTAGATCTTCCTCTATATGTGCGAGACATGGAGTACCTCAAGAAAACAGAAGAAGGCAAGACGTAGCCCAACCTGGCAATAATTGGAACCAGCAACCTGTTCCTGATTCGCCCGCTAGCCGGTTCTATGTTCATGGGCAAACAATTGAAAGCATGCAACAACAAACTTTGTTCCTGTTATAGCGCCACGCGGGAGGCGAGACCGTGATTCAAACCCCCCTCTAAGTTTGAGGTTACCGAGGCGCCTGCTAGCGAGCCCCTATTCTCGAAGCACCCAACTCGTTCCTCAGTACGACCCAAGTTTGAGAGCTGCTCAGTTTACATCAGTTGCTCCTCGACGCTCGACGACAGTCGCATTAATCCGGCATCTCCAGCAGATGCATTGCACGATAAATATCAAAATCACCCAGCGGATAAGGGGCTTATAGAAACAGCCAGAAAATCCGAGACGAATCCTAAATGCCGAAGTGTGGCAGGAAAATTCGGCCTACAGCGAAGGGCTTGCAGTAGCGTTGCATGGCCCCGCCTCCCCTGCGTGCACTTCGGCAGCGTTACAGACGCCTCCGACGCGACGTCATAAGTTATTTTTGGCACATTCACGTGTCCGTGCCCGCCGCGTGGCCCACTGCCGCCCACCCTTCCAGGGCAACTGCTGTTGTGAGGAATCTTTCGGGTAAGCAGTCCAAATTGGTTTTGATGGTGTGGATTGTGTAATGCTGCCCAATTCAGTTTATACGCTGCTTGTAATTAATGGCGTACGGGAGAAGTGCGAGTGTAGACTGGCAACGAACGAGCCCTCGTATTCGCTTCCCGGACTACAATATACGCCGCCAGTTGGACCGTGGGGGCACCACATCGCCGGCTTCACCCTTGACGAAGTAACCCCTCTCAATCTAAATCTGGCCAAAGACGCATCGCATCGCGTCTCACCCTGAGTCATCCTCCCAGACCTCAGTTTGCAAGACTGTTTCGATGGACCCTGCTGTTCGCCGTGCGATGCCCGTCCAGGTACACGTTACAATGCCGTGTAGTTTGTCGCGCTTAGAACGTTTGTCTCGCCCCTTACGTCACTGACCACGGACCACAATCCAAATATAGCCAGCCTTTCCACGCTATCGTTATACTTGTAGTCAAAGAATAGTTCAACTAATACTAGTCGTGTTTCATGATTCAAATTGACGGGTTAGGGTGAGCACGTGCTTTTGACAGCTTAATCTATATTTAACAGCCTCTGCTATCTTGTCTCAACTCTATCGCTTCAGATGAAACACCTCACCGCCGTTCGTCCGCCCTTCTTCCGCCCTTCGTGGCAACATTGCTGGCCTGAATCTGCTGGTTGCCCGACCACGTGACCACTTACTTCGCACTTCGGCAGTGGCGCATACGTTCTTATTTTAGATGCTGACGAAGCGCGATATTATCCGTGCGTCCCTCCCAAAAAAAATGCGGATTATTAATTTACGATGATCAACTTAGTTCGCTATCAGCCTATTCCAAACGCCTTAGTCGACGGCGCTGAAGTGGAAGCTACGCAGCGGCAAAGCCCAGTGCGCATGGAAGGTAATGTCTGCCAGCGCACGTGAGGGATAGGGTGTCGTCGCGATGGCGGTGCTTTAGCTTGTATTTAGAGAGGCTGCCGCAAGAGGACGTGGGGTGCCCGCCTGCATGCGAAGGTCAACCAAGAACGCATGGCGGGAGAACTGAAGTTTACGCTTTAGAATTTGTTATATTCCCCAATCTAGTCCGGTTACGTCCATCTCTGACCATGGCCCACCCGGCAGAAGACCATTGAAACAGGACCCCCAGCGCACCGCCTGCCTCACTCTGCTATAGCTCGCCATTCATCAAGCCATAGACAAATTGCCCTGACAATAAGGAGTGGCGTTCGTATCTGCGTCTTTTCATCCCCTCAATGGCCGGCCGTGTGTTGTCCAGCACCAAGGTTGGGAGTTTTGGGTCAGGGCAGTTAAACTCCCACCAGCGAGACCCAGTCGCGAATTGTTCTCACCTACTTCATTAGAAGTTAAAGTGCCTCCTACGGACCCCGTTCCAATTACTGACCTTCCTGAATTTGCGTTTGCTCAAATGATCGTAGTACGTTGCACAAAAAGCATTTATTACTACATACTAAATCACACTCCGCAAACTCGCTCGCTCCTACTACATTGGGCCAAAAAAGGCATAGAGTGCCGCATATTGCACTTGCATCTTCGACCCCGTTGCATTTGCACAGGTGGCGGGCGGTGCACCGCCAGCGACTTCAACGCGATAGACATCCGTCACACCCATGCTGCCAGCACCACAGTCCTTGGCGGTGAGGTGCAACCAATTCACGGGGAGCGTTGGACTCTGTGGCAGACCAAGGAAGGCTGGGGCAGCGGTAGCGGCGATGCTTTCCGCGGTCGTGCCCTTGAAGAACAGGCCCTGTGACAAGAGGTCAAAGATGGGCACTCCCGTCGAGTCGAAGAAGTGTTGGCCGGCGACAGGGAGCGAGACAAGAGGCGGGGCCATATCGATAACGTAGCTGGGCATCGTGTAGAGGAGATCTGGCGGCGAGTACTCTAGGAGTGGACCCATGTCGTAGAGGATGGCGAGCGCGCCGGCGGAGACGGGCTTGCTCATGTTCGAGATGCAGCTGTAGTTTTGGGTGCCGCGGCCGACAGCGAGGAACTTGAGCGCCACATCATTGGATGCCGGTGGAGGGAGAGTGAGGTTGCCTGGAGTATTAGTAGAGGTACAGAGCACTGTTGCACTAGGCATACCAGACTGGGTGGGAAGTGCAAAGGTGGATAGATTGTAGGTCGACAGCACCTGGGGAAAGGCCGACACACATGCGACACAAAGGGCGGCGACACTGAAGCTGACGAATGGACGCATGGTAAACGTGGTGGTATTAAGTGATTAATGATGATCCAGGGCAGAAGATGCGGTTAGATGCTCACGCGTGGCTTTATATTGCGCGAATGCTTATGCTGTCATTGTCAAATTGGAGGTTACTCATAAGCGGAGGCTGAAGCACAGCCTGCACTGATGTATTTTGGGGGTTCGCGGACACAGAGTCACATCGAAATCCCGCTCTGTATATTACGCTGGGAGGCGGAGTAAAGTATGCTCTATTACACCTTGGCGTGGAAAGCTTGACTGCCCATACGGTGTTCCTACTGGCTGCGGCTGTTACTCCCTTGCCGTAGCTGAACTTCCCGACTGCAAACTGCTTCTTGCGGTTAGCCATCTACCTCACCCCGCGCCGTTCCCCACCTTTCACTATCAGACACAGTTGCCTCGAAACGGTAAGGAAAGGAAAGCAAAGGAAAGAGTGAGACTTTTTAGTACAGTTCCATAATGAAGTCTCGCTGTGTATGTCGGCTGCCTTACGGCGTAGATCTACGTCGTCTTCTTCTTCTTGGTGTTCTCGTCTATGTCAGTAGTGGCGCGGAGGGTGCTGCGGCTTGAGACCCAGCTAGTCCAGCCGCGCAGTTCAGCCGCAGCGACACATTGACAGTCTAGCACGCAGTAGGAAGTTAACATTTTCCCAATTGCAGCTGCCTGAAGGGCTCTACCTAGAATCAAAATTTCACATCGCTCTTGTGAGATGATTTAACTAACTCTCGCGCGGTGCTTGCATTGAAAAATGCAGAAATCTGCGTCCTTATTACGACGAATTGGCGCTCTGTAACGCAATGACCTTATTACTCCCTATCAGATTCGCAGCGGCCCCGGTCCATGTACTACTACGAGTAAGGTGAACAAGCCTACCCTACGGCTTTTGATAATATCCCGATGGATCAGCGACTCCAGATTACTTCAATACCGATCATCCTACTTAGAAATATTGGGTTGGTTTCCGCCGAGCCATCCTTCGTGTTCTTTTCTTTTACTTCATTTCTTCTTCGGCGACAATAAATACGTAAGTCCGCGAACTCTTTAACAGTCCCGCAAGATACTTGGTGACCCGACTCACTTAGTCTCTCATACCGGAGGGACGTTTTTCACCTGGTAGGACCAGTTGATGCCGCGGCACGATAACATTATTTTCAGACTCCACGGCAGTTTTTGGATGCACGATCTAGAAACGGCAGTAGGAACGGAATCTCCGACTTTCTTGGACACTTTGAAAAACTCAGTTTCAGGCTGGAGAGGACCACAGTCGACAAAAACAAAAACCAACGAGCCGACAGTGGTTCCAGTCGAGTAATCGCCCAATGCGGTGCCGGTGGTGTAAAACGGTAATTGAGCGACTATGGACAGGACGACAGCCGAACCGATGTAGACACGGAGATTTCCTGGTGGGAATAGCAGCGATGTGACTAAAGTTGCGAATAAAGCGGGAATCAGGTATGGCGGTAACAGCGTTCGTTCCTCAAGGGGAGGAATTGATATCATCTTTCTGAAATTTAACGGTTCGATGAGAAGGTTGATCCAAAGCTGCTCAGTTTGAGACGATTAACATGCAGTCAATCAACCATTTGAAGTTCAGGAAGGTCTTTTGGGCGCGATCAAACTCCCAAAATCACACAGATCTGGTTCTTACGTAATTAGATGTATTAGATTGCTGTCCTGCACAGATCTGGAATCCAGTTCCAGTTTCCACAATCACATAAACCTAAATTCTGGCCAGTAACAAACCAGCATTCCAGTTGTGCACATCACGTGAATCAGTGAATCTGCCTGTCTTTGGTGTGACCATTAACTGCAAGGCGACATTTGGTCTTCCCGCATAGCCCAATTTACCAACTCAATTTACCAACTCGCCGACCCTAGATTTCAAGAATGACGACTGCAAGGCATGGGAGGATAGCGTGCGAATGAAGTAGTTAGACTTACAGTTTCCCGAATCATTCGAGGTTCGACTCGGGGCAAAGTCAGGAGGGAGGACTGTTAAACGGGCGATTTCACCAGGTTGGCCATAGAGTTGATTGGGACAAAATCTCCATACCAAATTGCTTGGTGCATTCAGCGGTGTGTTTGCTGTCCCGATTGGAAATCCCTATCATACAAACCGCTGGTGCATTTGCCTCGATGCGGTCAGATTTTCGTGAGCCACACCATCCGTGGTCGATGCACCCACCCTCCACTACACCTCCTTCAGGTTCGATTCCACAGGTAAGGTTGTACTAACTCTCTATCTTACGAGATTCTACACTGTTGCTGAAGCTTGGGGACGGACGAGTATGGGGTAGTATTTATCAATGAGTGATTGCTGTGGTGCATCAAACATTCTTTCCGCGGCTTCCATTAATCGGCATTGGTCAAATATGCGTCGTTGTCATACATGGTGGACAAGACGGATGTATCAGTCAGTGTTCGATCACCAACTCTCTCAACTACTGTACTTCAAGTTTCGGCTTTTAGACTGGAGGAGAAATTCTCGTTAACTTGAGCCGCTTTCTCTTTCCAAACCCCATTCGGTAATGTGCAAAGGGTTAATGCTTCCTTATTTTCCGAGCTCCTTCTTCGAGTTTAATTGTGTTTCCTTGTTGATTAGCTCCTTGTTGTTTGATCCTTGATCTTTTCCTTCTGAATTTCGAATATTCCTTGTTTTTTTTACTTCAGGATTAGGGTTATTGCTTGCGTCGAATTCTCGATTCCCGATTCGGTACTGGCCAATGGTTATCATGTTGGCACTGCTTCCTTGTGTTCGATTCCTCGATTTATTTTTATTTCTCTTTGTGGTTTGGTCCTTGTATTTCCTTGTCAATTTGCATATATTATTTTCCTTGTTTTTGTCATTGTGATGTCTACTCTTGCATATAACGACACTTCCGGACTTGCAACTATAAGAGGAACCCGATCCCGCTCTGAAGTCAACATGGAAAGAATTCTAAAATATAGTACGAATACGTGTTCTTTCTCTCTATAGGTACATCAGTGTACGTGACAGTACACCGAGCTCTTACATTAGTCTCGCTGACGCCTGTGGTTGTCTGTTCTTCGCAAGTTCCCGCTTGCTTTCTTGCTTTGAAGGCAAGTACGGCTTCGTGCTTTGCATCGCCCGTCAATCAATACTCGAGTTATTTTTCGGCCATGCTGCGAAGAACACAGCTGGTTGTCGTACTGGGCCTCATCGCCACTATGGCAATGACATACATATCACTGCCGCCCGCATGCCGTCCCTTACATGACCGTACGGGATTACATACACAGGCAGGACAAGAAGGATCGTCAACACTTCCTAAGTACATAGCGTATGACTTTGGCCCGGAGGGTCCTCTCACTACGGAGAGCACGAAGCCACATCTACTGACAAAAGAGACCCCGAAGAAGTGGCAGAATCAGCCCACAGTCCAACTGCCTGTTCAGCCTGTAGCGCCATTGCGTCTCACGTGGGACGAGCAGCAAAATAGGGCCGCTGGCTCGCTGGAACCGAAGGGAAAGAAGATAGTGCTGCTTACTGCGACTGATGGGAAGGGAAATAATGGTGCTATACACAATCTGATAGAGATGATTACTGAAAATCGTGAGGAGTATTGCACGTATCATGGTATGTTTCTGATTTTGGTGCGTCATGTAGGTGTGACTAATGACTAACTGACACCCATTTACATGTAGACTATACGTATCAGTACATCAATATCTCTAAATACGACATGGAAGGACGTCCTCCTGTATGGGCCAAGATTCCCGCCATCCAGGAGGCCTTCGAAAAGAACGCAGAAGCCGAATGGGTCTGGTGGCTCGACACGGACGCTATAATCATGACACCGCAAATCAGCTTGGCGGAGCATGTCTTGGATCCGGAAGTAATGAAGGCAAGGATTGCTTATGACGCACCAATCAAGCTACCTAATGGGAAACCGTCGGGACTGACTGTGTCGCGAGATACTGATGTGAACAAGGTTGATCTCATTATCGGTCAGGATGAAATCGGGGTCAATGC
Source organism: Lipomyces lipofer (assembly GCA_003705915.2). Taxonomy (NCBI): domain Eukaryota; kingdom Fungi; phylum Ascomycota; class Lipomycetes; order Lipomycetales; family Lipomycetaceae; genus Lipomyces; species Lipomyces lipofer. Next base: position 5,744 of record PPJX02000184.1, on the reverse strand, counting down.
CGGGTCTATTCTGTTCCGGAGAACTGGGTGGATGATGTCCTTTTTGCAAAACTGGGACAATACCTACTATATCGGGCAGCATGCTAATGAGCAGGACGCACTGGTGAGTCTTCTTTACGGAAATTGTCAGACAGGTACTAATGTCATCAGAACCACATGATAGTGAATAATGACGAGATAAGGGAGCATGTTGCTTTTGTTCCGCAAAGAGTCATCAACGCATATTCTGTAGGAGGCGACCAGATGGGCTGGAAAACGGGTGATTTGGTCGTCCATTTTGCTGGCTGCTGGTAAGTTAAAAGTGAACTTATTCAAATTTTGTCTTTCGTACGTAAGTTTACCATATTCTTACAGGGTTGATGACGAATGCGACATGCGGTGGAAGGACTTCTGGTCGCGAAAAAAGACTGTGTCGGCGACCATCGCCGAGCAGTTCCCGTATTCTCGAGCAAGTCGGAAGATACCTTTGACCGCTTAACTTAGACACTGTGCATTTATTTAATGCTACACGTATTAACTTACAAGAAATCAGGAGTTAGTTTCCGTAGATATAAGGTTAGTAACATTAGCGTGTACTATAGTGAATGTTTGCAAATTGTTTGCAACAATACCAGAAAAAGTTCGCTATTTAATCAGTGCAACTGTTACTTGTCACCCCTTGTAAATGAACAATAAACTTAGAACACGAAATTAAAGTCAAGAGCCATTGTACCAGAAGCAACGCACACGTCTCCAAGGCAAATTCCCGAAGACGGGTAGATGGGTTGAGCGGACGACGTCATGACCTTGGATCGCATTCACTGAGCGCCACACAGGCTGCGGCTCACATTCGGTGCCTGTTGGTACTGTGCCTGTGTTCCTCCGCATTTTCTTGTGTTATAGAGTGCTTGTTCCGTGATGCAATAGTTTCCCCAGAAAGCGCGTCCTAGTTTTACCCATCAAGCTTCTGAGAAGTGATGCAACCCAAAACTGACCGTTGTAGACTTAGAGATGAGGTTTAAAATTCTATTCTGTAGACCAACTGAAATCAATGCTGCTTTCTTGTTATTGTCAACGTCAGAACACCCAGAGCAAAGATTGTCACTCGTTCGTTTTGGTCGTTACTACTTGCTTTCGCTTTTGTTTCTTTGTCCCTGATTCGTCTTTCCTCGTTTGGACCTCTGTGTATTTGAGCGCTTGTTTGTTTCGATTCTTAGTTCGGTATAATCCCTGCTTTGCGTCGTTTTTAAATACAAGATTTTTCTGAATTTAAGGAATAAAAGCAGGCAAGCTAAGCCGCACATTGTGTGGCGCCATGATGTTCAGTAAGGGAGGCACGCACATCGCAGCAATGATCGTTGGACCATTAGGGCAACAGTCTGTCGGTATCCTACGGAGAACGCCACACTTGTAAAGGACAGGTAGGTTATTATGAAACATATGGAGAATAATTCAACAGAGCCCTCCCAAGAAATATACCTTACGGCTATACGGAGTCTCAAGTCCGAAGCAGCGATGAGACTGTCTCCACACATCTTGCTAACCAGAAAGACAAGAGCTACGAGAGAAAGCGGTCGAGAGATGATATATGGTATATATTATGTAGCGCCATGGAATCTGTCTAAGACTTCATTGATCAGCGGCAGCGGATATCGGTCTTTGACGGTAACCACGGAGACAGACAAACGTTGCAGTGAATTCCTGCGACATGATACCTGCTACTGATTTGAAGTGACATTTCCAATGTATCTATTCACGTTTGTAAAGCTTCTTGCTTACTAGCAATCTCACTGCGAGAACTAGTCCTGCATTTGCAAGCAGCAGAGATGCAGCATAGTATATTGTGGGCCTGTACGGTCCGATCCCGGAATACTTCCTCCGTGAGGCTACAGCAAATATCCTGCTATAAGTGCTCCCTGAAGGACATAGGTGTCAGTGACTGGCAAAACTCGGCAAACACATAGAACCAGAAGAGATCACGCATACCATGAAATTTCCTCCGAGCCATACGAACATCAACCTTGGCATTGTATTTGCCACATTGCCGACTCCAAATATCTTCGCCGCCACTGTTGGAATAAGGCTTAAGAAACCACCACTACCAATCCCATTTAGGCAAGTAAACAATAGAAGCAACGGCAGACTGTCTGATATCGGCCATAGGGCCAACGCCCTTAGACCAGCCGGTGTCAGAGTAAGTAGGAGGCTGGTGATGGGGCCGAAGATGGCGTCTGCGCCGATACCAGACAATATACGACCGGTAGTGGAGGACAGATTTAGAGCTGCAAGGAGAATGGAGCCTGTGGAACGGGAGAGACCGATGGAGGCGGCGAAGAGCGGGAGGAAGAAGGGAGGGATAAGAAAGGGAAAGGTGGCGTTGCTACCCATCACGAAAAGAAGGATGAAATTGACATTCGTAGAGAGATTATTGGGATTGATAACTGAGTGGATTGATTTTGCCGTGACTAATTGTATCCTCGAAAGACCCTTTCTAGCCCAGATTCGGCGGAACAGGTTCGACCAACGGCTGTGCTCAGCGGACAAACTCGAAGAAATCCGATCAGAATGCTCCCATACAACATGCTTGCGTGATTTTCGGTGCAAGCTATGGCGCTGACCGCCGCAACCCCTCCCTGTGGCTCGAGCAGATGAGAATCGAGCGCTTTCCTTTAGAAGCCTAGGTGGCAAAGTGGTAAGTCGGGAGCATTCATAGTCACTGGTTGTATTTGCAGTACAGTACAGCTCTTAATGGCTAGCCCTACTAACCACATGTCTGGATCGTCACTGGCGGTACGCCCGATCATCGTTTTGACCTGATGGCATTGTCATCGCCAGCATTGGCCCTGGCATTGACGTCCTATTCTTTATGGTCATGGCGAACGATCTACAACTGATGGATTAGGGTTATCATGAATTCGATGCTCCAAGTGCGAGTTTATTGGCCAAAAACTCGGGACATTAATCGAAAAATTGCGGAATTTCACAGTCGTCAAGTTCGAATCAAACCCCATCGATGTCCAGCAATTCTACTCACGCAATCCAAATCCTGCTTACCTCGAGGTTAACCCAGTCGCAACGGATTTAGCAAACGCCGATGATAGCCTCGGCAAGAATGGCGCCCTCCTTGCAGTCTTTGGGCCTCCGGAGGTTTTGATTGTCTTAAGGCGTCCGGGGTGTCAATGCACGCAGCAGAACAAAGCATGTTTGTGCGCAATATGGTGGGAATGAACTGCGCCTCGAGTTTGACAACAGAGGCAATAGCAGCTCTTGTTGCCAAGCGGTCACTCCTTCTTAATCTTCGTGTTGAAGAATTCCCCTATTGTCATGCAATTTCAACCTTCGCAACCATGTCTGGTGGAGACAGATGCTTCAGACTACGCGGACGCTGCAGTCTTGAATCAACACGACTCCAAGGGAATTCTTCATTCAGTGATAGATCGACTCCAAGGGCCCAGAAAAGGTGCATCATTTCTGATGATGATTGGGCAGATATAATCTGGCTTGTGTACATGCTGAAGCCATTTAGTGATGCATCAGACCATCTTGGAGGCGAGAAATATCCATCCCTTGGTTCAATACTTGTTGTGTATCAGAAGCTTGAAAATGGCTTGATGAGATTTTTGAAGATTTTCTCGAAAGTTGAAGCCTGCAGAATGCAATTATGACATTCACGACAAGGAGCTTCTGGCAATCAACCGGACGACAGAGCAGACGAAGACCTTGCCGACCAAAGTGCCCAAGATGATCGCAGCAAAGATGACGAGCTCCTTGCGCTCTTTGGATTGCTCGAGGGTTTTGATCATCTCAAGGGATCGACTACCACGTCCAAGCGCGCATCGGAACAGAACATGTTTGCGCGGCACTTTGGTGGTAATGACCTGCGGCTCCAGTTTGACATTGTAGATCTGCACTTCAGCAAGGGCAGCATACAGGATGACGCGGACGCCGAGCGCACACTTGGGAAGCTGAAGAACTTGTGCTTCTACTTCCTAAAGGACTCGATGTCTCTGGCGAAGTCCGCCAGTCTCTACTTAGATGCGTGATGGAAGGGTCTCGCATCACCCGAACGTTTGTTCAGTCCGTCTCTGCTACTCTTTTTGCATATTGTCTAACCCGTTTCCTGCAGGTCATATTTCAAGCCCGTTTACAAGTGTGATCAGTTGGAAAGCCTGACTTCAGTACCGTGGTGATGAGACTGCAGACCTTCAGGCTGGACACACTACTGACACAGTATCTCGTCTATATGGAGTGGGTACAGTAGACATACCTCAGACATTGCGATACCAATTCCATCTGTTTATGAAGGTATCATCAGCTTGGCAGGCCATGCTTGGACTTGATCCACATTAAGTCCACGGGCTTGTCGCAGTATTCACCACCACAGCCCAATTAATATATCGCAATGACTTACTCTAAATCTGATGATGAACTTCTGGACTTCCCGCAGAGATGGACCATTAGTTCTCCCAGTTTTGTTTCTCTTCTTCTTCATTTAACAACTTTGTTCATAATATAATACAATGGCGGTCATGGCGCTCAGCGGCCTTTTCTCCAGTTACGGCTCCACCAACCTTGCCTACCCGACCTTGATAGCCCACCTCTTATGCCGGTTGCTCGTCCTGCCATCCCTCCGAGTACCTCTCTCGGATATGTCCCGATGGACCTGAGTGCGGTTCAGGCACGTTCCCTTCGTCTGGGAGCCGATGGACGACTTACACCCGAGGAACGTGCGCGTCGCTTGCTTTTTTATGCCCGTCTACATTCGCCTATCGTCCAGAGCCGCTACCTTACAAGGTGAGTGTTGCCTTCGTTGTCACAAAGTGTTGTTTTGACTTCAATTCGCTTATGTATTGGTTTCAGTTATTCGTATGCAGAGATCGGTCCAGACACCAGCTCCAGCACAGAGCAGCTCGACATACCAACCCCACGCACGTTGTTGCCAAGTCTCCGGTTCTTGCTCTTCTCATACTTTGATGACCAATACATATGTCCCTTTCCGTGATGGATCTCTACCGACAGAGCCGCCGGGAAGTAGAAGCTGCATTATTCGATGAACACCATATCAGCCTTACAGTTATGTTTAGCACAGTCTGCCAGGTCTCTACAATTTCCGCGATAGCAATGGTGGTGGCGATTACAGTGACAATGACAATGATCATTATGCAATGAGTGATGTATGGCGGGCTTAGCAGAACCGTGCATTTTATCTCGCTAACTATTTTTGCTAGCTTCTCAACCCGACTCGGAGTCTAACGTTATAGGTGATTCCGTGCCAGTGTGGAACAATCATCGCCCTCCTGCAAGTGAGTTATCAGCATTAATTTTCGGTTGCAAGCCCCTAACGATTTACTAGGGAAAGGGCTTCATCCGACCATACCCTTCTTCAGCAGCATCTCCTGTCCTCTTTGTTTGTAAGAAAGACGGTTCGCTTCGACTCTGCGTCGATTATCGTGGACTGAATGCTATTGTTATTAAAATCGCTACCCAAACCGCTTATTTCGGAAACGTTGGATCGATTGCACGGTGCTCGAATATTCACTAGGTGTCAGGAACAAGGTGAGTTTTGCTGCACTGACCTCTGGTTAGGGTTCGACGAAGGGCAAAGTTCACGGCGCCTAAGGCCTGGACACCACCCTCGATCTAGGTCGAGCCCGACCTGGCCAGCGACTATCACACCCCGACCTCGCTTAGGGGACTATCACATCCGACCCCGCTTATGGGACTATCACACCGGAACCCCGCACGCCTACATGCATCCGTGCTGG
>PPJX02000183.1:0-23189 GCA_003705915.2 Lipomyces lipofer | reverse complement strand
AATTTCATGTTGATCGATCTACCCTTCAACGACGCGTCTCTGGAGGCAAATCACAGTCTCAAGCTGCTGAAACTCAACAGAATCTCACAAACGCGGAGGAGAAGACTCTTGCACGCTGGATTTCTCGATACGCTATAACAGGACACCCGGTAACTCATGCGTTGGTTGTGGAGATGGCTGAAGAGATTCGTGTTCGACGCGTCCGACACGCGTCAGCAGGTATGAACCCCCGACTTATATACAAACCAATCGGCCACGAATGGATCTATCGCTACTTGAATCGGTTCCCACATTTAAAGACAATTACTACGCGTCAATTGGATTCGGCAAGGCATCGAGAGGCGACGCGTGAGAGGGTTGACCAGTGGTTTGGTGCAATTGAAGTGCAGTTTTCTGACAAGAACTATGAACCCCGTAATGTATTCAACATGGATGAAACAGGCTACGGCATCGGAACAAGTCGATCAAGCAAGGCTATCATCGATACCAGTCAAAATTTATTCCAGGGCGTCAGGAATGGATGACAGCCATTGAATGTATTTCAGCAGATAACCAAGCGCTACCACCTTTGATCATCTTCAAGGGTTTACATACCAATACCAACTGGGTGGTGCCTGATATTCCACCAAACTGGGGATTCTCTGCTAGCAAAAGTGGTTGGACATCTGATAGCCATGGAATGGCCTGGTTGACCCAGGTTTTTGAGCCGGAGACCCGTGAACAGGTTGGATCCAACCCCCGACTCGTGATTGCAGATGGCCATAGCAGCCATAATACTGCCCCGTTCATCGCCTACTGCATGGAGAACAATATCGACCTTATGATCCTTCCACCCCGGATTAAGCACTATGGGTGGGTCGAGATGTACAAAAGAGGAAGGGATAAGGCAATTACGGAGCGTAATATCCAGAGTGCTTGGAGAAGTGCCGGTCTGTTTCCATATAACCCCCAAAAGGTGGTCCGCTTTCTTCCACCCCGTCCAGACATCCAACAAGACCCACAAACACCTGACAATCGAGGGGATCTTAATTGTTCCTTGCTGAAGAGCTCTCCCCCAGATGGCACTGAGCTCCGAGAATCAATTACAGTCTTGCGATCGGTCTTGAACAGCCAGGAGAGACTTACATCACCAGTCAAGCGATATATCACTCGCCTGACCAAGGTTGTTGAAATGCAAAGTACGGAACTATCGATTGCGCGCAAGCAAATAGAAGATGCTGCAGAGATTCTTCAGGCCCGGAAGGTTCGCAAGAGGGGTAAAAGAGTGCAATTGGAAGGGAAATTCGTGTTCAGTACTGAGGAGGTTTTTAAAATTGCAGAGGACGCTACGAAGAAAGAGGTCACAAAACGGCCTCGTGGGCGCCCACGCAAGCACAAAATTGAGGAGATTGAGGAACCATTTGTAAGGGAACGCACTGAGGAATCATTCGTATCTTTGAATTCTGCTCTAGAGCATTAGTTGTTTTAGTAAAATGTGTTAAAGTTGGAAGACTGGTGCGAGCTGGCTCAAAGCCCACACTACGTTACACTCACGTTGATATAATATTGTAAATATGCAAAGAGTCGACACTCCTGTAACTAGACCTAGTACGAGGTTAATTCGGCCGACCGACATATATTCTGAATCGTTCTGTGCTCCGTCACTACTTTTCTGATATTGATATTGTGCGAATATCTTTACGGGTGGATGCGACGAACTGGAGCCTGACCTGTCCTCGAGATCGAATGTCGACGAGGGACAGTTATTTTAAAGACCATACGATCGTTGTTGTAATGGTGGTTCAAGAGCCTCTTATTCTTATATGGTCCCTGAGTGCCCTAATAAAAGAGGCATCGCTGCCAATGGGTCATGCAATCGAGGCATTTCCTGCATCCAACTTACGTACACCCTTGCACCTCCGAGTTCTCATCGACCTCCGGAGTATGACTTAATCTGAATCCCTGTCGACTACTTCCCTGCTACGTGCTCCTGGATGGATGTGACCGAATGCCGAATGTACCATAGAGATTGTTCCTTAGCGAAACATGACTGTGCAGAGGCCAATCCATTTGAATTGCATCGACGCTCACTTACTCTCTTCAGAAATTATCAAGTGAGGCAGAAACCGACTTGACTACGAGTAAATAGATACGAATAGTAAGTTTTAACATAACAATTCACATTAAGGGAGATTAACCGTCATTGGCCACCAGGATATATTATAATCGTTCCATTTCATATATACATGCTGCTACCTAACCTTGTCTAAAAAAAGTTTAGATTTATTGCAGATCCGACTCAAATTCCTAGCGTTGTGCTTACTGATGTGATCGCCAGATCTAAACATGCTCCTGTTTATCCCTATTGCATAATTAGAACATAGCAGTCTAAGCCAGAATTCCTATGATTAAAATATTCAGGGTCCCGATGCAAACATGCCAGACAGCCAGACAGCAATCTTAGCCACGATTTCTCTCGTGCAAGAATGACCTGTGTTCTCCTGCACAATAAACTCAATTTTATGGTCACCCTTCCGCTTCGCTATCCAAGGAGCAGTAAACTTGTAAGGCACCAGTTGGTCCAACAATCCATTCTGCAGCAATAATGGGACGTTCTTGGGAAAATCGTCATCGACCGCTCGGTCGGAGTCTCACAATTTCGCTCAGTTTCCTTGGCCATCTCCGCCGCTGCTCCTCGTTCAGTCAGCATAAAGCTGGTCATAAGGAATCGTGTACAGTTCCTCGGCTGTGGTTGACAATTCTGCAGGGTCCACTCCTAGACGACTTAGCAGCAGACTGCTCAAGTTAGGACATCCCACCAGTATCGTCATGGCGTGGATTTGACCTTGCACCAAAGCGGGCATTCGCCAGCACATGTGACCGCCTAGTGAAACGCCTCCCATGACGTTGTAAAACTTATTAAAGCCAGTTATATATGCCGGCAGATAGCCGATAACCATTTTAAAATCCAGCTGATCCATCTATCAGAGAGAGAAGGTCGACTCTAGTACTTAGATTAGACGCGATTTGCGAGACCAATATCCGATTCACCCATGCGCGTCGTTGCCATCTTTCCAAGTGCTATTTGCTTCGGAGCTGATCTAAAAGAACGATCCGTTAGACAATTGCTATAGCATGCAGCACGACAGATCAATATAAAGCCAATCGTATACATTAGGGTAACAATAACAGCATGACCCAATACCATGTTAGGTAAACAGCAAAATGGTTACCTCACGATCTCCGTGATTTCGCATGTTGAAAGTAACCTCAATCAGCTCCATTTTCTTGCTCCGACCATCATTGCGGTATCGGTTTAGTACCTCGTGTGCAATTCCCTCCGTAACCAGATAAGTCCGGGTTCTATTATGAGCAAGGTACAGAACCGCCAGTTCGACCCCCGACTTTCCGTCAAGTCATAGAGTCCATAAACGTAAACCTTGAGACCGCCAATGATCAGTTCCCTCTTGCTCGAGAGGGGAGTCGAATCGCGTAGTGCAAATCTAGGCTCCATTCTTGCTATACCGTGCTGATTAGATTTGATAGCGCTATTGAACATGTCTAAGATTCCTTCATTTGTCGCAAATACCAGCCTCAGCAATATCGCTTCAGGAATCTTAGCTTCGCTACGTTTTTCTGGAACGGTATTGTGATGATGCTCAATCTATGATCAATGAGCCTGCTTTTCAGTCGACGCGCCGGGCCAGGTTTGGGTCAATCCGCTCTCCATCGGCGCGACCTTCTGCGGTGCATTTCGCCGATGTCGGGTGTTCCAATTGCCGCAAAGGAGGTCTAACCCCAATCTGGTGCCGTGTAGGTCCAATTATATGTGCAACGCGTAGGCGCCCTAGCTAGCGTCATCACCCCTGTGTTTGATAAGTCTGGCCGACGAAGCTTGAGCTGTAATCCCGGTAATCGTGTCTGTGTGGGAGCAACACACATGCAGCAGGGTCTGCGCTATACAATTTTATTTTGACCGTACGGTGCTCATATCTGCTGCGTTGCTGGTTCACCCGGGCCCTGCGCCCACAGCGGACAAACCCTTCTCATATTGTAGAACACAGATGATAAAATGTCAAATTTGTTGCATCGTCCAAGTTTGATACCTGTTGTGCATCTCCCAACATCGGATGAATATGGCTTTCTGACATCTTTGAGACACGAAGTCATGCTGTACTTTCCCAGACGAAATTACTTGAGCTCTGTCATTTTCTTTCGAATCAATGTCGCAGCATTTGATACGAAGAACTACATATGCTCAAACTTCAAGACTTTTTAGTATGTATTTACAGCACCCATCGAATAATGTCTAAACTGACAACTTTATCTCCAACTAAACATTCTGGCAGCGTCACATGCCCCTATATTCCCACATTCAGATATACACGCGGCCCTCAAAAGGCTGAAGCTCTGACCCCGAAACTTTCCCTTCATAAGTCGAAACACGCATAACCATATCACTGTCTAAATCCATGTTCAGCTTCTCCGGCTTATCGGTGAAGTTTAATACCACGACTGCTCGCTTATTCCCGTCCTCTTTGACATAAGTAAGTACATTTTCGTTCTCAAATTCGCATATCTTGAAGGAGCCATGGACGAAAAGTTCGCTATTGCGTTTTCGAAGTCCAATCATCTTCTTCCAGAACGATAGCACACTCGTGGAATCCTCGGATTGCTTCTTAGCGTTGATTTCGCGGTAGTTATCATGAACACGCATCCATGGCTTCGTATTAGTTGTAAATCCCGCGTTGGTACCTGCGTTCCATTGGAATGGGAGGCGGTTATGGTCTCGTGCCGTCAACTGAATTCCCTTCAAGACTTCTTCCAACGCTGCCGTGTCACCTCCGGTTCTCTGCTTAACTTCGTTGTAATAATTCAAGCTTTCGATATCTTTGTATTCCTCAATGGGCCAAGTCTTAGGTGCATTCACCATACCTATCTCCTGTCCCTGATACACATATGTAGTTCCCGTCAAAGTAGTGAGAAACACAGCCAGCATCTTGGCGCTAGCAGCTGCAAATTGAGGATCATCAGAGCCGTAGCGAGAAACTGATCGTCCAGTATCATGGTTCTCTAAAAAATTTGTAGTCCATCCGTCATTTCCCTCAATGAAACACTGCCACTTCTCGAGAGCTTTTTTAAGTTCCGTCAAGGCCCACTTGCGACGAATAAATTTACTCTTTTCATCAAAGTCAAGGGACACCATGTCCATCTGGAAAACTTGCTTAAGCTGACATGCTGAGGCAGAGACATAGCGCAATACATGCTCTGGATCTGGTGTGAATGAAAGCTCACCGACGGTCATAGCATCGTACTTGCTGAGTACCTCATCGTTCATCTCACGTAGGAATTCATGCATGCGCGGTCCATTGCAGATCAAGTCGTACGCAGGTTGCCACGGAGTGTCCGGTTCGACAACAGGAGCATCTGGAAAATCTAAACGCTTGGAATACATGTTGACAGTATCGACACGAAAACCATCGGCGCCCTTGTCCAGCCAAAAGCGCATAGCATCCTTGTAAATGGCTTGACGGACCTCCGAGTTATCCCAGTTCAGGTCAGGCTGCTCCTTTGCAAAGAGATGAAGGTAGTATTCGCCAATGTTCTCATCCCACTCCCAGACACTGCCCCCAAAAAACCCTCGCCAGTTGCAAGGCGGAAGACGCTCCCCATTCACATAGCGGGCCGGCCTCCAAATGTACCAGTCGTGCTTTGGATTAGTCTTCGACGAGGCGCTTTCCTGGAACCATTGGTGAAGATGCGACGTATGATTGACGACAAGATCAAATATTACACGCATGCCGCGGTCATGACAACCTTGAATGAGCGCATCCACGTCTTCAACAGTCCCATAATTCTCGTAGACGTCCCGGTAGTCTGAGATGTCGTAGCCCATATCGTACTGAGGTGACTTGTAGAACGGACACACCCATACGATTTCGACCCCTAGATTCTTGATGTAGTCGAGTTCAGACGTGATTCCTGGGATATCACCGATTCCGTCTCCATTGGAGTCTTTGAAACTGCTCGGGTAAATCTGATAAACGACACCTTCTTTCCACCACTCCTTAGTCATATTTCTCGATTGAAACTGGGAAGTAATTGCTGGATTAGGTGAAGGACTGGGCGAGTTGAAGAATTAGATTCCGGAGAGGAATAGGAGGTAAACGTACCGCAACTGGTTCGGCGCAGAACTTCATGTTTGCTTGATCGCCAGAACCGTGTCGTCGATTCGTTGGGTGACTGCATAGTGAGCGGATGACGAATATTCTGATCTCGGTCCGAGATGAATCAACATACGTAGCCTTCTAACTTCAAAATAGCTAGTTGTGGCTGGCGGCGATATGCACATGCGGAAGGTATGTTCGATAAGGTTCGCGGCTTCAATCTCTCCTAATTTTAAAACAAAGTATGTAACGGCCAATTTCACGTAAACAATTGGAACCAAACAGAACACAAAATGAGAAGGCATCAAATAAAAATAAGCTTTGTTATATAAAATTGTAGCTACATGTGTTTTCCTTTTTGTAGCAGCTGATGATAATATCAAAGTCTGCAGTGGCCGCTACTTCTCGAACAGAGATAGCACGTCTTGTGATTGGTTTGTTGTAGGCCCGAGATAGTTTCAGGGGCCCGCCGTTTGCGCGCCAGCTTAAAGTGGCCAGTCCAAACCCAATTCGAATCGAACAAGCAGGCTAAACCCTGAACCCTATTTGAGAAGTAGTTGCAGAATCTTGGGCAATAGAATACTGCCAATCTGTTTCATCAACGCTACACGGACTTCCTCCATGGTCTTTATATCCGATAAATCCTTATATCCATTATCTCTTATCACACCGTCACATATGAACCTTATGCACGGGACTGGGACGTAAACATTCTTGTTATTCGAGACCTCTGCATATATAAGCTGTCAGCTTTTGACCTTGAATAAGACAAACGAGACATACACTTCAAGATGAATTTGGTAACGGCCGCCATTGCGATATGGACGGCGAATATGATGATCCTGACAATGCCAACCAGGAAGGCGATAAAGGTATTGAATTCCGAGAGGCACCTTCGATGGTTGCCTCGATATGACTTAGCTTGTTTTGGATCGTTTCACGGGTACTAACAGACACTCCGGGAACGCTGAGAATAATCTTGGACATCGCTATAAAATTCGCAATCTCATCTGAGGCCTCCTGTTGAGACGGAACAATTATTACTGTGATAATATCTGCAACTGTATTGAGCAAATCTAGAAGCTTCTGCCTCGCACAGTCCCCGTTCACAGCGAGAGATCGGAGAGATGCTTTAGAGACAATCGAAAGCGTCCTCTTGAACACGTCGATCGGAAACAGCAGCGACATGAAATCCCTCGGGGGATTGCAGTTGAGGGAATATTTTTTCATTGCGATCTTCCAAACGATTGTTTGCAACCAGTTCCTCGTAAGCAAAATATCAACCTGTTGCATCTCGGAAAGCGCAGAAATATCTGGAACATTCTGTAGATCTCTGTTTTTCTCCTGAATCCATTCGAGTGAAATATCTGTTGTGTGGGAGTTCCATGCCGTCAGCATCGGCTCGTCTATAAGTTGAAACACATTTACGATCTGTAAAAACCCATCATGTACCAGCGGAGGAAGTGATTCGTCAAATTCGGCTGAGCAAACAGGTACATCGGCTTTTAAAATCGTCGGTAATGAATAGTGGATTGCAAAAAATCGTTCATGAATAAAAAGCAACCAATACAGCCTCTGCCGTCTGGCTAGCTCTTTCCTGTCCTTACACGATCCAAGTTCATACTGGCTGATATAGTTAGATCCCTGTGCTAACGTAATAGCTTCTCTGAGATAAAAGAATGCTGCGTCCCGGCGATTCATTGACGCAAAGGACACGTGCAGAAACTCCGCGGTCATGATAGTCTTAACAGTGACTGCAGGGTCTAGCCATATAACCCCTCTCAATTCTAACGCCTCTCGAATTAATTGATCAACTTCAGTGTAGGTTTCCGAGTCATCCTCACATATGCCACTAGTTTGAGCAATCGTAACTGCAGCGAGTGCACAAAGAAAGCTTCTGTCTTGCGGCTCCGTGCCCATGTTTTCTATCGCTTGTTCACATTCTTCTTCAGACACTATTGGCAAGAAAGGATATATCGAGGAAGTGTATATTCGGAGAATATTCCTAAAATACTGAGCATCATGAACAGCGTTACCTGCAGGTTTGTCAGACGTAGATGTCGGAATTGCTCCTTGTGCCATCCGAGTCGCTTGCGCAGTTCGATAGCTCGCTATCCTCTCGCCGCGGCGCATTCTTGGTTTATCCCGCGGACGACTCTCCGTGTACCGGCACCGCAGATTCAGATGACTGCATTGCTGGCAGGTAGCTTGACCGTTGCATTTCACTTTCCGTTGCTTGCAGGCTTCGCACGCGCGCTTAGCTCTTCCGCGATGAGTGACATTGGTCCTGTCGCCGTCATTTACCAAATTGCTTCTGGGAGTTTCGGACTCGGGCGCAGGTGCAAGTAGAAAACGCATATCTAGTCGTCCGAATAGCGTATATTCCGGTGGTATGATGTAATTAATTACATTTATCAAAAAAAATTCGAAATATAGTGCTTGAAATTGAATTAGTAAACGCTCGCACACTCCGCTAATTTGCAACACAACGTACCTCAGAGGGCCAACAGACACCTACATAGACCATGTATTCATCGTAGACGGCATTGAGCTGAAGAGAAGTCGAGAAATAGTCAAGAATGACATTGTCATGGCACTGGAGGTCCTTTTTGGCTTTTGTCTCCAACATCTGTCTAGCTCCCTAGTCGCTCAACCACATCACGAGGTATTAGGGTTCATCGTTGACACGTCAAAGCATAAGTCGTTATGTCTACAGCATTTAGGTAAAGCAACTTATGTAACGCTGTGGAGAACAGGTGGACAGGTATTAGGGTTCTCGCCGATATTGTCACTCATGAACTGGTGCACTCTTCGATTTCAATTTGGAATGCCCTGGGGGGACTGCATAGACTGTTCTAGTGAATATATGGCATCATAGTAGTATAGCTTATAAAATTAACAGAACCACGAATATTAAACCAGTCATCCCAAGATCGCCCATATTTAAATTTGTTCGACTAATGTGGATATTTCTGTACACGGTGTAGTTCCACAAGGCCATTTAATTCAGCCAGCCAAATAAACTGCCGGTCCTGCCACCACATGTGCATTTAGCTCCGAAATATTATGTGGCGTCACCGAAATATTTGCATCCGTAGCAAGAATAAACATCGATCCATTGACGATAGGTTCATAAACATTCGGCCAGATAGTATCGTTTGGCTGTATTGTAGTCGCAGTCCAGCTGTCTGATCCATTTTGCACGTTCTCCAGAACTGTGTACGTAGTGTTCAATTGCGAGATCCATGCCGCAAATTGGGGGGCGCCGGCAGAACTGTTGGTAGTGTAACTGTTGTTCGGACCGACGGACTTGCCTGGGAATTCGCCAGTAAGATTGATCACTCTTCCGGGGTACGAAAAGTCAGTACGATTAGAGGTAATTCCAGGCAAAATAGTGGCGTTGGCAGAAGACAAGTTCGATGATGACGTTGCATTCGGTGCGGTTGCATTCGGATTGTTAGTGATATTAAGTGCCGGAAAGTTCTGCCACGCAACCCTCGGAGAGTCATTGCTGCAGTAGGATATATACGGAGCAAGAAGAGTCCAAGCCATAGACTGGGTGATTCCAGTCTCGAACAAAACAGGCATTGGAAACAGCCCTTCGAACTGACGAAAGATCATTTGCTGACGCGCCTCGCTCGTGATCGATTGCAAAAGAAGCTGAGCAGATGCACGCGAATCAAGGTGCTCCAGGAATCCGTAAACTCCAGATTCTCCCCAACGCGTAAGCTTCTGGCAGAAATCAACAAACTCCAGAACGGTCGTGAATGGGTAAGTGTAGTTGCATTGATTTATCGCAGATGGCCCGAGAATATTCCCGATCAGAGTAGCATGCCCACGTTCCTGTTGCGCCATGAACTCAATAAGGGCTCTGTCGTTAGTGTCAAGGCCATAGCGTTCAAACTCTTCAACGGAGAAGACCTCAAGGCCGTATTCGAAAAGATCGAGTTCGATGTGTTCCTGGTATAGGGCCAGAAGCAAGGATTCATAATCGAAATCGGTAAGCGGATGATAATTGGGTTCAGAACCGTTAGATCCTAGGCCACCTGAAGGTGTATATGGCTCTGGCTCGGGAGATGTAAGGTTACCAGTGGCATTGTAGAAGCCGCCACTGCTGTCATTCGATATTAGATAACCGGTACCGTAAGGATTTAGCGCTGAAGTGGTCGTATTTGTCGAATTGGTCGCGCTGATATCAGCTGAGATGGTATCCGTGGTATCCGAGGCAGAAAGCGCCGCAAGCCCAAGAATTACCGTGATAAGGGATAACATTATTGGGAAGCTGTTTCAATGAGATTCGAATATGTCCAGTTGGTGCAGTGTCAAATGGGCCAAGACCGGAATTTGCATAATATACTCGCTAAATATCGAGCCCACGAATGGTGCAAACCTTAGGATCTTCAGCTGCTGACGTGTTTTCCATCAGCACCGACGACATTATTCCATTATAGGGGCGAGATGACGACTAAAGAACTGATCGCGCAAAGGAGTTGCCAGTGATTGCACAGAGGACGAACGAACGTCCAGGACCGCAGACTGCGGCACATGGACGATGATCCGCATTTAACAGCCGAATTGAGCGAGGAACGTGGCCACGGATGTGACTATCCGGGAACTCGGTCAGAGGTGTTCGCGGTGATTGGTGGTGAGGGAGAGCAGCTGTCGGAGCGAGCGGATGGAGATCATCGGGCTGGACAAACATGATCGCCGACAATTCCGGGCGCATGGCTACTCAGGCTACTCTCTCCAAATCAAGATAACCATTTCTCCATCGCGTCTTTGAATTGGCGAATTGAGGATCATAGATTCATCGTGACTGTTTACTTTTTAGCTAAGCTTTCATTTCATAGTGATTGGAAATCCGACTATCGGGTAGGGGTAAACTTGCGGCTCTAATTCGTCGTCATTTTATTCCTGTGCTCGGTACAAATTCAGGCAAACGTCATCACGACTCAATTTCGATTTCCAGCCGTCAATAATTACTAAAAATCGTCTTTACTGTAATAATACAATTCTTTGACTATAGGCACTTTGACCCACACAGACTCTTGATTCTCGGCCTCACCCCACATCAGTGATACCCTTGGTGAATCACAATATTCCCAACAACGCTATGCATAAGTTACTATGCTTAGATGGAGCTCATCTTGCAATACATAGGTTACTCTACGTTTAATTTATTCTTTAGGCTTTTATGCTGGGCGGACAGCTTCTACATAGGTCATGGTTGTATAAAATCCTCTGACTACTGTTACACTTGGAGAGCTGGTAGACGGCCCGAACAGATAGTTCAACTCACGCGCCAGTCAGCTACAAAGTTTCAGCCATTCCAAAATGAGGCTCACTGACATGGCACACATCTGAATTTCACTGCAGTTCCCTGGTGTATATGGACTGGCCTCCACTGATTGTGGCTACGAGTGCCGGGAAGGACGGAACGTGCGGCGGTGAAGCTGCCCTAACCCGCAGCCAACGAATCTCGGATTTTGCCAATTTAACGGAAATCAAATTCTCCTCGGTCTCTCACAAACAGTTGAATCGCCATTGCAGACATTCTTATACGACTGCATGCAAATGGATAAAGCGTAATACATAAAATTCATTAGCTATTTGCATATTATAAAGCAATGCATGTCAATTTTCCGTACCCAATAGAACTTTACGAAATTCCAACATCACACTCATGGATAACTCCCCGGCGGGGGCCCAAAGTACCCCTCCTCCGGTAACGGCAATCTAACCTGCTGCCCATTTCCACCATCGATCCCCGCGTCAGCCACTGTATTACCCCACCAGCTGATCTTCTTTGGATAAAACTGCACAGCAAAGAATATGATAATCGCACTAAACGCGACACCTGCATTCAGCGCCGAGTTGAGGACGTAGTTATATTTCTCCCACCAGCAGAGATAGCGTCTTCGGATAGAGTACATGAAGATGATGGAGAGGTAAAAGCCGGGAGTGTAATATGAGAGGTTGTAGGGCGCCCAGCCGGTCATGCCGCCGAGAATGAGGACCGGGTTGACATAGCGGAACTGACTCGGGAAGAAGCGCTTGGCAAAATAGAATGGGATCACAGTGAGAGCACCGATGAGGAAGCACCACTGCAGGATAGGATAGAGACCTTGGAACATGCGCTTCGGCCCGATGACGCCCCAGGTGATGGAGGCGGAGTAGTACGTGCGCGCGCCAGGACAGGTAAACCTCTGCGGCTGCTTTGTGTCGCAGAGACCATCCACATTGGCAATTTGCCAGTTGACGACGCCAATGGAGACGATGCACTGCACCAAAGTTGTCAGGATCTGGCCGCGGAATACAGCCCGAGGCGGAATCTTGGAGTAATGTGCAATCTTCTGGTCTGAGATGTACGATTCCGCCTGCCCGTCAATATTGTACCCAAACGCCTTTAAAATCATCAGGGCCGACCCATTACCGGGGAAGAGATACCCCGAAATGAGCTCGCAAAGCACATTTAATCCAAACCCGTAACCAGTAACCGCATGAATTAACGTGATAGGAATTAAAAACGCGAAATTCACAATAATGATCAGCACCAATGACCAGACCGGTGTCTCGGTTGGGTACTTCGTCAAGCATATCACCCCAAGTATGAACGACACGATCAGCACCACCAAAAACCACCAGTCTGGAACCTCTCGGTGCCGCTTCATCACTCGCGAGAACAGATCGTCGAACTTATCGTAGCTCGAATTCTTCCTGTCCCAGAGATCGCTCCAAATTTCCTTCAAGCTCTGGATGATCGATCGACCTTCGTTGATTAAAGTCCACAGAATGGTTAGCGGATACAGCGCGAAAGTGCTGCCGTACACCATTAAATCGCCCGCGGAGTAGAAAGGAGGAGAGTACTTCTGATATTTCTCCTCGTCCAACAGACCGTTTGTCAAAATCTTGGCTACTGCGTAGGTTTCATTGGCGTTGGTCCTGAGAGCGTTGGTATTGATCGGCATGTATGCGGTCCACTGGTAGTTGGTCATGTACGCCCCCAAGATAATGAATGCGGAAATGACATGACCCAAGTACTGCTGTACCATGCTATAGAAAGGGGTAACAAGCGGATTATTTTTGGAAGCCATGTTCCAATCGAACGTTGTCCAGGGGTTGATTCCCAATCCAAGAATCGAGCCCGACACTAGCGCAAGCTTGAAATTGTTCGGTGCAATCCATGTAGTCCAATTGAACGTGCTGAGCGCCTGGAACAGGTAATCCGGCAACCAGAAGTACAAGAACGACGCAGTGCTAGCAATGACGAAGAACCAGTACCGTGATATCTTCCACCCGTTGATGACTTCCTTCATCTCGGGAATCAGCAGCGCACGACTCAGCGCGATTGTCGGCAGAATGGTCGGCCATACGGCCTTAACCGGATACACGACCCATCTCCGCAGAACGCCAGCAAACCCGAAACCAAGGAACTGGGACGAGAATATGAGAAGGAATTGGTATCCAGGAGTCGCCCACGTGTTTCCGTAGAATATGTCAAGTTTCTGGACGATAATGTTGTAGGACGCAACGTAGGCTCCACCGATGGCAACGTTGATCATGATCGTGCACAGCATCTGCTCCTTAAAGCTCCATGGGCAGGGGTTGATCGTGTGGCGCACCCCTTGGAACGTGAAACCCCAGTCTGGGAGTAGTTCAAGCACGCGCCCGCAGGGGTAGAGAAGTAACTGGATAACCGTCGCATTCAAGTAAATCGCAGGCTGCCTCACACCAAAAAACTGGTGTCCACCCGCACCGATAATTGTCCAGATGATGGCAAGGAAGTAAACGCGAAATGTCTCGACGGGGACATCAGTATCGTCGAAGGGGTCGGTCACTGAACGTACTTCAGGATACGGCGAGTAGTATCTGATAATCACGGCCTCAGACTTCAAGTCTAACAAGTACCGGTCTTCATCTACCGCGTAAGCCTCGCGACCTTCTACAAGTAGACTGATCTTTTCCATTGTTCCATCTGGGAAGTTGAAGTCGTCCTGGTGATCATTAATGGCCTTCTTCAGAATGGCAATTGCTTGCTCCTCCGAGATGGTCGCCACCTTCTCCACGATAAAATCGACATCCGTGGTCGAGGGGCTCAGGTGGTCCTTCAGCTTCTCGCCTATCGCCACAAGCGTCTGGTCGTGCGGGTCGGTCGTCACACCCGCCACTTCGGGATCAATCGTCCTTTTGAGCTCATTCTCGCTGAGTGGTTGAGAATGGTCCCTGAGAGGCATAATGAACTGCAAGATATACTCGAGCCAAAAAAAAAACCCCCGGACCAAGTTTTGTTCGCCAAGTATCCAATTCAAAACAGTCAGAATTAAAATTCGTTATAAGAACGTATTCAGGCCGAATAGAAATCCGTATTGGCACCCGAATTCAAGGCTCCACACGCTCTATTCACTACTTCTCACCGCTGTGCGACATGGTGCAACATGCATACTTGTCTCTTCCTGCCGCGGAGCATCTTGACTCACCTTAGACTCGCAATTTCTGTCTTGTCGACCACCATTCTTCTGTTGCTAAGAATCTCTAACAATCCCTCGATCCGAGCTTCACTTCTTCCCTTTAATGCTGCCGAATTTTGCGGCGAAGCTCGGAACCAGTAACGAGGGTGGCAAGATACTCTAGACGTTGTGTGATATCTGCCTGTCCATGAGCGAGTGGATACCGTTAGTAACCGCGGAATTAAGACGTGAGTGGAATATCAGATACCGAACTTTAGGACTTAAGGTTGTCGATCACATCAACGACCAGCATGAACCAATTGCTCCTGCAAGTAGTTTTCCGTTTCAGAAAATTCTTTTTCAGCTTCTTAAGTATATCATGAAGTTTTATATCAGCGGGGATGGACAAGTACGGGGAGTAAAATAATCAATGAATGATTGCTGACGTTGCGGCAAACATTATTACCGCCGCTGGCATTGTTTCCAGGTAGTCCAGGGCATCCCGGGGCATAGCACTGTTATAGTTTGTCGTTGTCAGACATACTGGACACTAAAGGTGGGTCAAGGTGCGGCTAACCAAGTGACGATTAACATCAGTACTAAATTACGATAGCTGCTCTCTCTCAGCTCATGTACTTACGACTAGTTGGCCCTTTAGCTGCAAGAGAAAATTCTCAACCGTAGCCTCAAATTATCCTCTGGTAGATTCACTAGCGTTGAACTTAGGAATGATAATGAAGATGATCTTAGAGACCAGAATTGATCGTCAAGTACAGCGTGAAGGTACGTGTGCTAACTTTAGTGTGGTGGTCGCTGAAAGTTATCTACTTCCTAGCTGAAATTAGACTGTGTACCTTGTAGCTTTGGGACTTTAAACCATCGCCAAACGAGTCAGTTAATGCGGTAAATATACATCTTGATGTGCCTAGGCGTAGAAAGGCACTGTGGTAATATTTGACCAAGTTAATTTTTGTTTATCTGTCCAACTGGTACTTGCCAGCTGGTCTTTACACTTTACAGTGTGATACGATGACCCCAAGACAGCCATACAACTTCCGGGACAGACATTACCATCCGATATGGGTTTTTAAACTCCCAGGACAGGTTTAGTAATTTACGTTGCACATGGAGGCTTCAAAAATGGGAGACACTTCCACACCTTGGTACAGATATTTTTCTTGAAGAACTTAAACCCTACGACATATTAGACTTATAGAAACCAGAAATCAAAATATCGCTAAAAGAATTCTGATTAAACATTACTAATAAATTGCCTTTTCAAGAATTCAACCGCCTGCCCCTCTTCCCTCACGGGTAATGCCCTGGCGCGGGACCAAAATATCCCTCCTTCGGCAACTCTAGCAATGTTTGCTGCCCGTTCCCGCCGTCCACTCCCGCACCCGAGACCGTGTTTCCCCACCAACTAACCTTCTTCGGATGGTATTGCACAGCGAAGAAAATAATAATCGCGCTAAATGCAATCCCCGCGCTGAGTGCCGACGACAAGACATAGTTATATTTTTCCCACCACGCGAGATACCGTCTACGGATGAAGTACATGAAAATAAATGAGAGATAGATCCCCGGCGTCTGATATGACAAGTTATACGGTGACCAATCTGTCATGCCTCCCACGATGAGGACCGGGTTGACGAGGCGGAAGTAGCGCGGGTAGAAGCGCTTCAGGATCAGGAAAGGAATGGGGACAAGCGCTCCGATAAGGAAGCACCATTGCAAAATGGGGTAAAGGCCATTGAACATACGTTTCGGACCAATGACACCCCACGTGATCGAGGCGGAGTAGTATGTGCGTGCGCCGGGGCAGGTGAACCTCTGAGGTTGATTCGGGTCGCACAGGTCTTCGACGTTGGCGATTTGCCAGTTGACCACGCCAATGGCAACAATAGACTGCACGAGCGAGGTGACGATCTGTCCACGGAACACCGCGCGTGGTGGAATCTTCGAGTAGTGCGCCATTTTCTGGTCTGAGATATAGCTCTCGGCGCGTCCGTCAATGTTATATCCAAAAGCCTTTAGAATCATGAGCGCAGACCCATTTCCCGGGAATGCATAACCTGAGATTAACTCGCACAGCACGTTGAGACCAAATCCAAATCCGGTGACCGCATGAATCAGCGTAATTGGGATCAAGAACACGAAATTGATGAGAATAATAACAATCAAGCCCCACACCTGAGTATCGGTCGGATAATGCACCAGACACACGATCGCCAGTACAAACGAGATAACGAGGACTGCAAGGAACCAGTAGTCCGGCACCTCCTTGAACCGCGCCATCATCCGCGAGTAAGGGTCGTCAAATTTCGCAAAGTTCGAGCGTCTCCGGTGGCGGAGATCTATCCAAAAGTCTTTTAGCGACATCAATATCGACCGGCCCTCATTGACTAACGTCCACACGATTGCCAGCGGATACAGCGCGAAAGTGCCGCCGTACAACATCAAATCGCCCGCGGAATAGAAAGGAGGAGAGTACTTCTGATATTTCTCCTCGTCCAGCAGGCCGTTTGTCAAAACTTTGGCCACTGCGTAGGATTTATTCGTATTGGTCTTGATGGCGTTCGTGTTGATAGGAAGATAGCCGGTCCACTTGTAGTTCGAGAAGTACATCCCAAGGATAATAAAGAGTGAGAGGAAGTTGCCGACAAACTGGTTGACATGCGAATAAAACGGCGTGATTAGAGGACTCGAAAAGGACGCAATGTTCCAATCGAACGTGGTAAACGGATTAAGTCCAAGGCC
Organism: Lipomyces lipofer; assembly: GCA_003705915.2. NCBI lineage: Eukaryota > Fungi > Ascomycota > Lipomycetes > Lipomycetales > Lipomycetaceae > Lipomyces > Lipomyces lipofer. The sequence goes on along the minus strand of PPJX02000183.1, from coordinate 5,836 downwards.
TGATGTTGACCCTGTCACAAGCGCAAGCTTAAAGTTATTGGGGGCAATCCAAGTGATCCAGTTGAACGTACTGAGCGCCTGGAAGAGATAATCCGGAAACCAGAAGTAGAGAAACGAGCACGCGCAAACAATGAGGAAGAACCAGTAGCGGGAGATGGTCCATCCATTAATGTTCTCCTTCTTCTCAGGCTTCAATAGCGCGCGTGACAGGGCGATTGACGGAAGCACCGTAGGCCAAACGGCTTTTACGGGGTAGATGACCCATCTGCGCAATACGCCTGCAAAGCCAAATCCCATGAACTGCGACGACAGAATCAAGAGGAACTGGTACCCAGGTGTAGCCCATGTATTACCGTAAAAAATCTCAAGTTTCTGAACGATGATATTATACGACGCGACATACGCACCGCCGACAGCAACATTGATCATAATCGTCGCTAGCATTTGCTCTTTGAAGCTCCACGGGCCGGGGTTAATCGAGTGCCGCGTGCCCCTAAACGTGAATCCCCAATCAGGGAGCAGTTCGAGTACTCGCCCACAGGGATATAAAAACAGCTGAATGACAGTCGAGCTCAGTGAAATCGAAGGCTGTCGCACGCCAAAGAACTGATGAATCCCTGCTCCTAGAATTGTCCAGATGATAGCAAGGAGGTAGACGCGAAATGTCTCTACTGGAATATCAGTGTCGTCCACCGGGTCTGTCACCGAGCGCACCTCAGGATAAGGCGAATAATAGCCGATCAAGCTCGCCTCAGTCTTCAAGTCAAACTCGTATGTCGACTCGTCACTGCCGTATGTCTCTTGGCCCAGGACTAGCTGCTTGATCTTCTCCATTGTCTCGACCGGGAAGTTGAAATCGTCTTTGTGGTAAACTATCGCCTTGTTAAGGATAGCAATAGCCTCCTCATTCGAGATAGTCGAGATCTTGTCGAGGATGAAGTCGAGGTCGGCAGTGGCGGTGTTGAGGTGGTCCTCCTGCGCCTTCTTGCTCAGACGCTCGATGACATGGTCACGATCGGTTGAAGTTAATTCGGTGATATCTGTATCAATCCTTGTCTTCTTCTCGTTCTCGTCGAGGGACGAGGAGTCCCGTGAGGACATGATTGCTAGTAGTGAACTTGGCAGGCGTTAGCATGATCTCGAGTAAATCGAAAAGCAAACACACTTACGACGACACTAAGTCTTACTATGCGAACTATTCAGTCAATAATACCTGCTAAGTCAGACACAGGCACAGTAGAGAACGATAATGCGCAGGACTATGTCGCCCTTGGCCAGCGGGAACCTTGACACTTGATATACTCACCTCGACAAGCATTACGCACCTCGATAAGCATTACGCATTGAACGTAGCGCAATGTCACTAACAGAAAGTAAGAAGTCCCAATCACACCCATCCCCAAAGAACGACATAGTGCATCTGCTTGTACATGCATCTATAGATACCTTGTTGCTTAACATAAAGTCCGGATGATATCGCGATATGCGGGTGGCTGAGACACGAACACGCCGTCGAAAATACATTAAGCCCCACTACGACGACTAATAAGCTCGTTCTTCATCCGCTATAGTAATAGCGATAGAGCGCCATCAAAGTACCGCGATCTTGGCAGGCAAGGCATCTTTCGGGCCAACTCGACTTTGCGGCGCGGCCTTGCTCGATGTGCCACGCATAATCCCAGGAAGTATAGGCGACTGAGAGCATGATCTACCATAGGAATACTATCCGACCAGTGCTATTCCTAGATAAGCAAAAGAGATGTGCCGTCATTGCGCCGCCGCGCATGTACTACGAATAAGAGCAGTATTCCAACTCAGTAGGCGGAATGCATAAGGTATTCTTTAAGCGCCGCACTAAATTTAAAGGCGTCCCTGTCGTACCGGCTCAACGACAGCCGGGCAGCTACTCCCAGCCTTCCTTCCCTGCGCTATATCGACTTGAAGCTGAACGGTGTAATTGGTACTTCGGTAGCGCCATCGATGAACGGCACAATTCCAGTGCTGATTGCGTTACTGATCCTGAGGGTATATGATTGAACCCTATGAGACCAGACCAATGTCGGCTCCTCTGTCTCAGGATGCTGCACCTACGAGCACATTATCTGGTATGTTGGTAACACCAAGCATGCTGTCACTTATTATGTGACACACATGATATTAAACCTCCTGTTTAGTCTGTATTGAATGTCAAGGACAGCACTCCAGAAGAGGACTGGCCCAACCCGATACATTACAACGAGGTCTGCTGTCAATCGTTGAATTGCCCGCCGTTAATCAATATTATTCTCAAGATGCTACACCGCAACCAGCCAGACAATCATCGCACACTAGACGCTACGACGACACCGGACGCCATCTAGAACACATAGTTATGCTTCCCCTACCATGGAGATATCTAATACTTGAGCGCGACTGAGAGGTACGACTGCGGTAGTTTTTAACAGTTGTATGATGAGGACGGAGTTATAGCCGCGCAATGGAGAATGGGATACGAAGGCGAACACTACTGCAGGATTGCGTAGATTCCCTGGAGCGTGGACTTCGGCTCGATGACAGCATAGTGACGGAGCAGGTACGTGCGCCGCGTGCGCCAACCGGGGCAGGTAATAAATATTACTCTATGCAGAGGTCGCCGAGATTGGACTATCGACGAGACAATTAATGTCTGGCCCTGTTGCTTGACCCTGGCCAAGCCTGTCGCTGCAGAGTGATTGTATATGGTCCTCCCAAAAGAGAAGCCGGATTGATCAAATAGTTATCACGTGATCACGAGATCACTGCACGGGGCGTGCTTATGTACTGTCGTGATATGCGCAGGCGTCTGGAAATACTAATGAACCGCATACCATAACTACGTGAGTCCACAGCTCCACCTTACAATACGTCGCATATATAACCTAAGCCTTACATGTGTATATCCGACGTACGTCAACGAACCAATAATCACGCGTGCATAATTTTGTAAAGAAAAAGTACCGACTGTACTTGTGTCATACAAGGATTTACTTCATATGTTGCTGTCGGGTGGACCATCCGCTCCAAGGACATGTACTCTTTGGCACTATAAACTTAAACATAAACTGTCAAATCTCATGCTCGCCGACGAGAACGATACGACTGCAGCCTAGAAAGTTTTTAATGCAGGCCGGAGCGGGACAGATACCGAACTTAAAACGTAATGACAGTCTTGTGGGTAGGGGCGAAATCTTAGACTGACTTTCTATGCAACTGCGAGATTATTCGAATATATTTAATCATTACATTCTACGTTTAGTCGGAGCCATTCGCGCGTGCCATTTTGTTTCTGAGGAATTCGTTAGCAGTGGAACGGCGCCTGAAATGCGACAGAGACTAACAGAATATCCCTTCGTGCGCACTAACCTACCGTTGCTAATTACTCGAGTATTTTAGCCAGGCACACAAGTCTTGCACTTTCAGTTTATGCTAGAACTCACTAAAACAAAAATTTCTCGGCGAGATCCATCGTAAATGAAAACCGTAAACTCCCAAGAAATGCTTTTGAATCTTGTCCAGCTTACGAAGACCTGGGCTGGGCGCCAATGTGATTCGTCTTGGCACATGGTGGGTGAGTAAGAGCTGGCTGTGGTTTATCAGCCGAATACAAGGTCACATTACATACCTACGTAGTGAAGGCGGCTCAGCGTACCTCCTTCCCGGCTATGCGCCAATTGGCCCTCCCAAAATCTTAGACCGTGTCGAGGCATTACCTCAATCCGATGCAGATTAGAGTTTCAATGAGCCTTCGTTGCACAAGCTTCACTCGGATATCGGAGATACACTACTGGTTCGCGCGCTTGGACGCACCTCCCTGACCCGCTCGTGCCCTTTCCCACAGTCAGGGAGCCGAGATAACGACGCTGAGACCGCCACCGTCTTTATACTTTTTTGGCGTGCAAGCACCTTATAGCATATTCCAGACAAATTAAATCTTGCACTGACCAGTGCAGTATTCCAGAAACAATGGATTGGAACAGGACCCGACTTATCCTTAGTATCGCCTGCATAGTCACGGTACGGGACAGTTGTCAAATCGCGCGATTTCCAAGGAACTAAGTTCTAGTTCTATTCAAAAACATCACTGCTCCATTTGTTTTCTTACTACTCAATGCTGATTTCAGCACTTGGCAAAAGTCGACATATTGCAAATCATAGTGCAAGTCTTCGTCTCTCGCTCAAATGCCTCGACTGTGCATGGTGCCTGGCTCTCTAATGCTAGCACAGGGCGCCACAAGTGCACGCCATCGCTGCGCCATTGTTCCCGCGTATATTGACGCGTACCTGCCTAGCCGCCGTAGACGACACGCGGATATACCGGGGTCAACCGAAGTCCAATTTTATAGTTTGCCACCGATGTATTACAACACTGGCGATGTGTGGCCTTATCATTGTTAAGGGTTTATAGAGCTACGGGTTTCTATGCTGTAGCCATGTATAATATCGGAAGTACGGGATGCACGTTCATAAGTCATACGCGATCTGACTCGAGTAGTATCGCACGAGTCGAGGGAACAGCCTATGTAGCATATGTTACCTGCGGTTTAGATCACGGCTTTTGCAGCTATGTAGTTGCGATTTGTGGTGCCAATATCGACTCTATTCAATGATTAGTCGGATTGGCTGCTTAGTCAGGCCCTTTTCAAGGTCATTCCAAAGATGCGGCGACCTTTGATACTCGTCAGTTACGACATAAACATACTTCGCCGGTTCTTTATCTGAAGCCAGTGGAAGGGATCTCATATGAAAGATGGATCTTATTTAGGGTGTTCATCTGTATTCATCGGATTTGTTGAGACTGTTTCAAGACTGGGACCCATACTTTTATAGTACTGATTGGTGTAATGCTTTGCTGCCCTGTTCCCTTCTTACGAACATTCAAAGTAGTGTATTATACTGTTACGCGCTATGGGCAATGAGGGGGCTTGGAAGTTCATGACCAATCCTGGACTTCTACTTCCGCTTTCTTATCTAAGCGGACTCAACATTATAAGGTCTCCCGGTCTTTGCATCTAGACCGAGTGTCAAATTCATAGACAGACGATGCATACAGTGACGCTAACTTTCATTGACCCGATGTAGAAATACTGATCACTTAAGAGCATGCTTAGTGACGGCGTTCAAGATAAAGTAATAACGCGCGGACAAAATTACCGCGGTTAGAAGCGAATACTGGAAATTGGAGTTTTATATCACCGGGGATGGACAAGTACGAGTTCTGTAATATTGTTAATGGATGATTGACGTGGGGTTTTCAGACGATCTTTCCGCCGCTGGCTTTGTGTCCATGTAGTCCTGGGGCACAGCATTGGTCACAGGTCTATCGTTGGCAGTGTTTGGTAGCTGCTTCCTTTCAACTAATGTAGTTACTTCTAGTTTGGGTAAAAAGTCTGCAGGAAAAAATTCTCAAGAGCAATCCTCTAGTTAAGCATCCGGTAGAGTCACTAGCGTGAATTTAGGAATATCAATAAGGAGGTCTAGTAGATTTAGTGATATGCATTTAGGTCAGGGCTGTCCAAATATTAGGTTTTGCGAATATTACTCAGCGAATAATTATTCGCACCATTTTTTCTTGCGAATAACGAATAACGAATATTATTCGCAGCCTATCCACGGTGCGAATAATTTTGCGGATATATTCGCCGAATATTCGTTGCCTATTACTGAATAAAGTTTACGACTACCCCTAACCCTACCCTAAAAAATGCATGTATTGAACCAGACTTAACACTGAAAAACGGGAATTTGGGTGAGAAACCCTGGCACGTGATTTTAGTGCGAATATTCGCCGAATAATCGAATAATTTTATTCGCAGTACTC
>PPJX02000182.1:0-23311 GCA_003705915.2 Lipomyces lipofer | reverse complement strand
TTTTGGGGGGGTCTCCTTTTTTTTTTTTTTTTTTTTTTTTTTTTTTTTGGTTTTTGGGCTAGACTATTTTGTTCATATTATTATTCCAGGGGTCATTTTTGTAGTACATATATACGTGCATTGCAGGTCGGTCGAATAAGATTAGAATAGACGACCGATGGATGAGAAATATAAGTTATTTTTCTTGGTTTACCATTGTGAATTGTCGATCATCATCCAAACGTGGTGCTGTTTCGAGGAGAGCTGGTTGACGACGCGGTGTGCTTAGAAAGTACTATTTTTGGGATGTACACGGCTACATGAAGTCCCAAGTGCCAGTAGCATCGTAGTACTTAATTGGATAGATCCGATCTCCTGATTTATTGTTAATCTGAAACGAGACAAACCAATCAGATTTTTCTTTGACGGATTTAATGTGCTTCTTTTTCGTGTCATCTACCACGTCTCCCACATCTGTGTGCCCAGACTAATTAGTCTGTTGAACAATTCATCTCTCGACTCAAGAGCGTTGATGACGTAGCTATTTTTATGACGGTCGATAATAACCAACCCATCCTTCAACCCTCTCTGCAAGGCCCAACCCACCAGTAACTCACTCTTCCAGCCCAGGGCCCCAATCTTCTTCAACTCGTTGATATCCGAAATCGCAACTTTAAACTTTTCCTTGGTTGCGAGTCTAGTCAAGCTCTCTGTCATAAAATTCACGTAGGGCGTCCGCTCCGACATGGTGATACATATGTGCCCCTTCTTGCCATTGTATCGACCCTTGAACTCCATTGGGCCCCCGATGACAGGATGACTTGGATGTTGTAGTATGCCGATACGCTTCTTAGACTCCTCTGAGCCGGCTTTCGCTTTCAGATAGTCAATGCCAAGAGCAGCTTCCACTGATCCTTTTGCTATCTTTCTGACAAATGAAAGCAGCTTCGAATGAGTCTTATTGGTCGCATCAGTGGTTTTGGCGTCGCGCACTTTAATACGATCAGCATCTGGCTGGATAGCTTCATTGACCTCCTTTCGTGACGCAGATTGGAAGTTTCCTGTGTCGACAGGCTTCGCCTGATCTGGCGGAGCAGACTCGATATACGGCTGCGGTGGGAGTGGTGTATTAGCATATTCACCCATACGAAGGAGAGTGATGACAAGCTGTGCATTTGTTGGCACACCTCTGAGAATGGTACTGGCTAAATGTCAGAACGACAATCCTGTCAGTCGTATATGGAACGAACGGACCGTACTTTCTTAATTCGATATGCTTCCGCCAGTCCGGAAAAATGCGATTCAGCCAATCCAAGCCTTTCGTTATGATTGGGTCAGCAAAGAAGAAAAATCCGACACCAAACGTAAGGCCTTTCATGAACATGTACGAATTGATCACTGGGGACGCTGCAAGAACCAGGACTAACGTCGAAGCTAATCTGACGCGTGCCTTATGCTTTGGAAAGGGTGAAGTAGGTGACAAGGCGCTGCATGAGGAATAGTATGGTTAGTGGCAGAGATATATCACCCACATTTAGCCATTGTATCATACTTCGCAAATCGCTCCCATCCATCAGCGATGTTCGCAAGCGCGTGCATTGCTGGTCTGACGCTCGCCCACATGGCTTCTTCCATAGGCTGCATTGTCTTGTCGTGCCGCTGAGAAACAAGTTTCTGGTCGGGTGATTCTTTAGAGTCCGATATTTGAGCTGCAAGCGTAATTGAAGTTCGGACAGAAGTATCCAATTCACCTTCCTTCTCTTGCCCTTCATCCAATGGATGTTGCCCGGCGGCACTGCTCAAAAGTATAGAAGCAAGCCCGCTAACAAAGTTACTTGCCTCGGCCTCAACTGCTTCGCCTTTATGATTCTCTGGAGCCCCAGTTACACTGTATAGATTGCCGAGAACGCCGGAGGCTGGTTTCTTAACCCCCCCTGTCCTCGAGTCGACTAAAGCAACAGGAGCAGGGGGGAAAAGCAACTTTCTTGCGGGGGGGTAAACGATGAGCACCACTAATGTCGTAATAAGCGCCGGAACACTCCCATCGAAGAACCAAGAAAGGAAATAAAGCTTTCAAGACAGTCGTCAGATCGTAAATAGTACATTCAATGAGTTACTTACAGCGCAGAATGCAGCCGTCCGTCGAGGCTCCCTCCATGAGCGCAAGCGCGCGACATGGTTTCCCGAACTTATTAACCCAATAATCACTGTCATATACAGTCGTTCGACTGTAGCACGCAGCTTATCAGGTGAGAATTCTTCCTCATCCGCGACATTGAGATCAAGCACCTCACCCGAGTCCCGTGGAATAACTCTCACCTGGTATACTAGCTAGAAAATTACGAATCAGCTCAATAGCTTAATTGTATCTCTTTCAAACGGCGCCTATGAGAATCATACGTACATGATTAAAACGCCTTATTAGCATCCAGAGCGATTCATTTGATAACCCCGAAACAAGCGGATCAGGAATTTTCTCAATATTCTCGTTCCAGCCCAGATCCTTGATCGTCGGTTCCATTTGTGTCACCTGCGCAGAACCAGTGCTCGAATAATCTGTTTCTGCATGGATAGACTGTGTAGACTTTACCGCAATTGAGTGACTCTCACAAGGCGCCTCTGCTTCGATCTGCTCAGTAGTTTGCATTATAGGTGGCTCCTCGCCCATCTGTTCTCCCGCAACAAACTCAGACACGGAAGTGGTCATTGGCTCTCCGGTGACTGTCATTCCAGAAGCTGCTGTGCTCGTAGTTCGGGCCGAAGATGATTGGAAGCGCGGAGATATGTTTCCTGGCTCAGGGACATCCCAAGATGTGAATTTTGTCGAGGATCCTTGGTCAGTCATCGCTTTTGATTCACTCAATTACTTAAGAAATTTGGGGTGGCCTTGCTATGACACCACTGCAAATTGGAAGCTCTATAAGCAAGATGAAGTGAGTCTGGTCGCAAGAAGAAAGTACCTAGAAGGGCATTACCATATTGCGTCACTAGGTAGATCTTAAGTTAATCCACGATCACTTGGGTGCTGAAATGGCGCCGATCAGTCGCTGAAGTCTGAACTATAATTTTGTGTTGGTAACTTGTGGGGTGGGGGCATTGGCGGGTCGGTTTCCAGCATAGGTCCGTAAGAATTTGTCTTTCGACATTAATTCACGAACCTGTGCCACGTCACTGCTTTCATTGTATTCCGTAGTCGCAAGAAGCGCACATGGTGTACAGTAAATACCTACCTAAGTGCAATGATGAGGTCCGCCGGACTCGCTAGCCGATCATGTGGGGTCGGTTGGTGCTGATCTTTCTGCTTGTCCGTGGCTGAGCCGCACAAACGGCATTCATCGCATAGGGTTATTATAAGGTTGCTGCTACGTCATACGTTCGGCGCCGGCATGCGCATCGAAAGTTTCCATGCCCATACGGTGATGTACTCGTGCTAACTATGTCTCGCGCTGTGGAACGCACCTCCGAGTCTCCTCCTCGTGCACGACTTTGGCGTCCAGCTCTCCTGAATCAAGTTTGACGATTGACGATCTACGTAGAGTACACCCACTCATCACGTATGCTTAAGCTCGGCTAATTTGCGAGCAGCTTTCCGGGAATACACTCACAAATACTTGTAATGGCTGTCCAAGATCAAAGCAATGAGGACAAGGAGGGGAGAAAATCTCCCTTATCAATCAATCACAAACCCTTGCCACGCCTGCCGTGCCAGATATAAAACGCACCTGAACACTCACCGAGAAGTTGTAGTGTAGGCCACCAGGCGGTCAATATGCAGCAGCGGGCCGTGGGATAAATGCGAGTCAAAGGCCACTGAAAGTTTCAGCACGGGCCCTGCTTAGCAACCGGCCACAGCACAAAAGAGTCAAAAGATAAGAAGAGCTATATGGACGTGCTATGGAGGAAGACGACGTAGTGAAGGTTCGGAGGACGACCATGAAGACAATCTTGAGGGGGCAGTTCGCGGCACGGTCGCTTCTTTGTATCTTTCGCTTGTCCCGCTTTATCACGTATTGTTTGCAAATATATATAGCACTATAGCAGGCATCCTCCTTAAGTCCGGTATCTTATTTTTGCCTGATACCATTTAGGTAAGTTGCACTATTTATCAATAAAGTGTAAGCTTTGGCTGCACGATCTAATATTCCTGTCATAATAATCTGCTCCCATTATTGTTAAGGTCTTCAAAAGCTAAACCGGGTAACGTTCTAAGGGCACTATCAATTCACAAATTTGAACGCAGTGTATCCGCTACCCTTGACAAACGTATTTAGCCATGGCTTTTGTTTTGGATCCTCCGCGAGCTCATAGTAGTAGTCTCCATGAGCTTGTCCATCAATCGAATTGCCTACTGGACGACCGTCATCTAATCTTTCATCCACGTAGTAAAATCTGGTGGCCAAAATGTTAATCTTGGATACATGGATACCGGAGTAGTCTGACACTGTACCTGAAACCCTGGTCTCCATACGACTTCGTGGCAGAATCGATCAGATGAGCCGCGGCACTTTTGCCAACGCCCAAGCTGGTAACCGGTGGAAGTGCGCCAAAATTCAACATATTTCCAGTGAGAATAAAGCACTTGGGTGATGACCCAATCCTCTTGAAACCATGACCGCTTCCTGCATCGCAACATACAGACTTGTTATATTGATCGTCTGATCCTCCTGGAAATCCTGCCACGGGAGTGCGAAGATATCGTTTCCGGGTACTCGATGAACGCCATAGGCTTGAATTATAGTTAGCTGTAGATCAACTTAGCAGAATCTTGCGTTTACTTGCCATTATAAACAACAACATTCGGCTCTCCCCATTTTTCTCTCACTTGCTCAAACATATGGGTGACACTTTGAGGTTCTTTGAAATCACCCTTGACTCTGAAAAATTCGTCGGAGGAAGAGAGCTCCAATTTCCGTGAAGAAATTTGCGACTTTATAGCCTTGTGATGCGAACTTTTGGGCAACTTGCAGACCGACCATGTGTCCGGCACCAAGGATAAGGGCGATTTTGCCTGACATATCCGCTTGACGTCTTGTGTTAGTTTACGGGATCATTGCTTGCGGGATCTGACATTATATATGCGGGGAGACATGAACGATGCAAGATTAGTAAGCTTGAATTGAACCTAGAACTGGCCTCAGTGTAGCACATATGCGGGGGATTTGCATCCCTTTTCGAATTTGACTTCGTCTTGGTCGCTTGGCGCTGAGTAAGGCTTTCAAATAGCAGAAGGTCCGTTGCCTCGCCGGCCAGTTTTGCTAATCGGCTCAGAACTTTTTAGGGCAGCCGTTTACACATCGCAAACATGCCTTATTTGTGACGCGATATCAGCATATATAGTGATTTCTAATGCTGACAATATCTCAGTCGAATAAGATCGAGTGATTGGGGGTTAGGGTATTTAGTCGTGGAACGTAAATCTTGAAATGTTCCAAATTTGGTTGGTGCGATGCCGCGCCTGTACTATGGTTGGGTCAGGAACGAATATTACAGCCAATTTCGGTAGGACTGCTAAGTAAACTGTGCACTGTATGCGGTATCCGGATCCGTTATAGTTATTGTGTCACTCTCTTTCTTTGTGATGGATTCGGTCATTGTCTCTAATTGTATATGGCGAGCTAAATATTTCAACTCGATGTCGTGTTCGCTCAGTCAAGTTCTTCTGCTCTGGTAAAATATTTTGGCCTAACCCAGATCGCCTAGGGACATTCTGCTAGTCCATTAGTGTAAAGACTGCCTCTGCCTCTCGTCCTTGGATTTTGCCCTTGAACTGTAAAAGTTCGTCGGAAACTCCGTGACGTAAACTCAGTCACTGCATTGCAGTTTCCTTGCTCTCCGCATTAAACGCATATCATGAGAAATTTGGAGCGAGTCTCCTCGGCTCATCAATTCCGAGATCTTTAATATATACCTCACTAATTCTATAAAGTAAATACAAAAAGGCGTGAAGAGAAGAACCTATATATCTGAATACCCAAGTAAAAAACTACCAATTCTATACAAAACGCCAACTCACAGGATGTAAATTTTTTTTTCTGTTTTTTAATTTTTTTTTCTTTGGAGCTCATGTGCCTCACCTCAGGCTCACGCATCTCGCTCCAAAGCCTGTAACTTCACCAATTCGAAATACCTCCCCTGCTTGGCAACCAGGTCTTGGTGCGATCCGGCCTCGACGACTTTCCCGCCCTCAAACACGTAGATCACGTCCGCCTTCTGGATAGTGCTCAGTCTATGGGCAACCGCGATGGTCGTGCGGCCCTGCGCTGCGGCGTCGAGCGCCGTCTGTACGACCTTCTCAGACTCGTTGTCGAGCGCCGAGGTTGCCTCGTCGAGGAGAAGGATCTTGGGGTTGCGAATAAGCGCGCGGGCGATGGCGACACGCTGTTTCTGGCCACCGGAGAGGAGCGTGCCTTTGGAGCCGCAGAGGGTGTCGTAGCCGTCCGGAAGGGACATAATGAAGTCGTGGATATTCGCTTGCTTACACGCACGCCCGATACTGTCGTCTGAAACGGGCACAAGCGATCCGAGCTGGACATTTTCCCTTATGGAGCCAGAGTATAGGATCGGTTCTTGCTGGACGAGAGCGACGTGGGATCTGTACGCGTTGATATTGAACTTGGAGATGTCGTGACCGTCAAGGAGGACTTGTCCTGAGAGAGGCCGGTAGAAAGACTCAATCAACGAAATGGTAGTAGATTTCCCGCAGCCGGACGCACCGACTAGCGCCACATATTGGCCCTTCTTGACCTTCAGATCCAATCCTCTCAGCACAGGCACCTGAAGCCGGGTCGGATACCTGAAATGCACGTCCCGGAACTCGATGTCGCCCTGCACGTCCTCGGGAATGTCGCCGTCCTGCGACCACACATCGATGCTCGGCGTCAAATCATACAACGCCTTGACATTCGCAGTCGCCTGGTATGCCTTGCCCATGTCCGGCGCGAACGAAAAGATGATACCAGCAGATTGCGAGCCATACACGACTGACATGAACGTGACGTAGAACTGGAAGAGTGAGTATTCACGTGTCTTCAGGAACATCGATCCGTACCAGAAGCTGAGAGCCATGATGAAGAATATCATGCCCTGAGCGACACCGTATAGGAATGCCGAGGCGTTGCTCTGCATGCGGGACTTGCGCACCTGCTGCATCAGCGTCTCGTGGTAGTGCTCCAGCACATCGTGCTCGCGCGTCAGGGACACAACGGTCTTGATCGCCGCAGTGGCCTCGCAGGCGTAGGTCGCGGACACTTGGTGGGATTTCTTGGCGTCTTCTTGGAATTTCGTGAGAACGTAGAATCTGTAGAATCCGGAGCCTATGAGAAGTGGCACGCATGCGCCACAGACGAGGGCGAGTTGCCAGGCGATAATCAGCGACAGAGTAACGCTGGAGACGACGATCATAAGCGAGTTCAGGATTTGGCCGAATGTAGCACCGCTCAGGCCTGCAGTCATTGGTTAGCAATTTCAGATGGATACGAGGTGTAGAAAATACGTACCCTCCACAGCCTGCGCGTCTCTCGACAACGTGCTCGTCAACGCGCCAGTAGAGTTCTCATCTCTGTCGAAGAAGCTAATGTCTTGCCGCATGATCTGCCTGAACGTCCCTATTCTGATCCTCCTGACCAACCTCTGTCCAGCATAGGCGAAGATTCCAAGTGCGGCAATCGAGGCAATGAGTTCCACTGACGCCAGCATGAAGAACAGACCAGCAAACAGATTGATCTCACTGAGCATGTAGTCGTAGTTCGGAACCGCCTGGAATGCCTGCACACATCGGCCGTAGAAGAGACCGAGGGAGGGGTAGCCAAGGCCCTGGACTGCGGAGAAGAACGCGCCCAAGAGGTTGACCTTGTCTTCAGGCTTGCTGAGTTGAAGGATGAATTTGACGAGCTCCATTGTGGTGTACTTGCGCTCGCCGGTCTCCTCCTCGGCTACCAGCAGACTGGAAACGGACGCCGCGGTCTTGGTGCGTGAAAGATGCAGACTGGGCTTTGTACGAGAAAGGTCCTCCATCTCCACGGCCTTCTCGTCCAACATTGCCTTGACGCTGTCCTCGTCCACGACCTCCGCCTCGCTTTCTTTCGTCTTTTCAGCCTCGATGCTTTGTGCCTTGACCAGCTCGTAGTACTCGGACTTCTTGGCAATCAATTCATCGTGATTGCCCTGCTCGAGGATTTCGCCACGGCGCATAACCACAATCATATCGGCGTCCTTTATAGTCGACAGTCGGTGCGCTACTACGATGGTAGTCCTGTTTTTCGAAGCACGGTCCAACGCCTCTTGAACGACACCCTCAGACTTGGTATCCAGCGCCGACGTCGCTTCATCTAACAGAAGAATCTTCGGGTTTCCAACAATAGCGCGCGCGATCGCAATTCTCTGCTTCTGTCCACCGGACAGCAAAAATCCTCGCTCGCCAACATTCGTGTCGAGCCCCTCCGGCAATGTGTCTATAAACACCATCGCGTTCGCCTGCTTGCACGCCTCAATCACCAATGCCCTCTTCTCAGTCTCAGAGGCATACTCGTGCGCCGTGCCGATGAGCCCATGCACGACGTTGTCGTAAATGGAGCAGCCGAACAACGTGGGTTCTTGGGACACAAGGGCGATCTGCTGGCGCAGCCATTTGACGTTGAGATCAGTAATGTCGTAGCCGTCCAGGAGGACCTGGCCTGACAGCGGGGCATAGAAACGCTCGAGGAGCCCCACGATGGTGGATTTTCCTGAGCCGGACGCGCCAACGAGGGCGACGGTCTTGCCAGCGGGAATCTTCAGATTGTAGTCATGGAGGACGGTGACGGATGGGCGGGACGGGTATACGAATCTGACGTGCTTCAATTCGATATCGCCCTTGACGTCGTCGAGCTTTTTGCCTGCAGTAGAGTACGTGTCGATGGCGGAGGTGCGGTCGATGGTGGTGAAAATCTTGTTGGCGGCGGCCATGCCGGTGGTGATACTGCGGATATGTGGCGTGATATTTGTGATTGCGAACGTGCCCTCCACCATCGCTGCCAAAACTGTGATGATCTGACCGACGGTGATCTCGTTCCGCGCAAGTAGATGAGCACCCTGCCAAAATCCAAGCGCGTCGTCGGAATATACTCCCAGCCACATGATGCCAGTCACAACGCCAATCGCCACGCCGGCCTTAAGGGCCCAGTGCTCGCTGATCTCGAGGAAGGCGGAGTACTTGTCCGCCAGGCGCTCCTGCATCTGGAAGGCATGGACGTTGCGGATAGACGAGAGAACTTCCTCTGCGACTGAGCCACCAGCAGAAGAGCCGTTCAGAGCGAGCCGGAAATATCTCGTCATACGCCCAGAGGTTATTAGGAACGCAACGCCAATCGCCACCGCGATCGACAGCATGATCAACGTCAACTTGTAATTGATTACGAATCCGACAACGAATGCCGTGATAAGGGTGGTCATGTTCTCGGTGATGTATCCAAGCTTTTCGGACATTCCTTCTTGGATAAGAATCGTGTCGGAAGAGATGCGTGTCGTGATCTCGCCAGAGCCGAGTTTGTCGAAGTACCCGATGTTTTGGCGCAACACAGCGGCGAGATACTGCTCTTTGATGCGCGCGGACAAGACCTCGCCGCGGTCGATAAAAAGGAAGGTGGCGCTCCACGAAAGTAAGAAGTCCGCGATGCCGAGGTACACGAAGAATAGGGCTAGATAGTTGACGCGCTCCTGAAATGCATCGGGAGAGACGTATTCGAAACCGTAGTAATCCTCGTAGCCAGTGGAGTTGAAGGAAAACTTTGACGAATCATTGTAGGAGACATAATCCGTGCCGTTGTAGTAGAATTCCGTCGCGTTGTAGTGCGTCGCGTTTGGAGATCCGTAGAGGTTCATGTCATATCCTCGGAAGTAATTAGTGAATGTCTCTGTGATGGCCCCGAACACAAGCTACATGTCTCGTCAGTACCTGCAGAAGAGAAGCACACTGCACAAAACACACTCACCGGCGTAACCGCCTTGATCGCGCCTTCCAGTATGGCCAGCACGAACGCCAAATAGATCAGGAAGATGTCCACGCGGTTTGCATATCTGAACACGGAGAATAAATGGGTTTTGACAGGCGGGACGATGACCTGCTCGCGAAGAATCTGTGCGTCACTGGGAGGCAAAGCCGAGAACTCGTCGGTGTGTGACGGGATCTCGAAGCTGCTGGATCCCAGGAGGGGAGTCTGCGCGGATGAGTTGAAGGCCGATGACGTGGTCGAGAGCCCGGACTTCTCGTCCCAGATGCTGTCGGAGGACTCCGTGTCTCCCATGGTGCTGAATCTGGTGATACAAGAGGAATCGCTGGGAAAGAGAGAAGAGGCGGTGAGTTTTCACTTATAACAGTCCGTCAGGGGAATAAACGACAATAAAGTTTTGTCGAGCCTGAAGTTGGAAGCCGATACTAAGTGCTGACCACAACGTGCCGGTGATGGCCGATGAGTGCGTACAGCTTACAGTAATCCGAGAGCCTCTCGTGGCCTCATAAGCCTGATGCCAGAGTGGTCAGGATGGTCAGAGAAATTTTGGCTCCCTTCTGCAATCGAGATTTAAGGGTCGACGAGCCGCAGGGTTGGGATTCTCGACATCTGATTAAGACTGACGGACTGAAACTGCTTCCGAAGTGTGACCCTCCCCAAACACATGGCCCTACGCGGAAAATACTGACGCTAAGCCATATGTGGCACTAGCGCATTCACTCGCACGCGCTACATGCGTCATGCGCTTGTGAGTCAGACTATGAGCAGTGAAGAGTCCAGTAGCAGTTACCCGGATGCCTGAGGCGTAACTACTTTTGCGTTATAGCGTCGCCTGCGCCGCCAGCGCTACCCTTACCCAAGCCACTAGCGGCATTTTCTCACGTGAAATAGTCAAAAGCCACTAGTCCCAATTGGATCAGCGAAACGAAGAAGAAGTTTCACACAACCTTAACGGCACCCTTAAATTCCGCTCGGGCTTGCACTTTATCTGGAGCCCCGGTTTTGGGCCTAAGAAAACAGTCTACAGGTCTAGCACAAAACAAAAACAGAATTTGCGCGAGTTCTCAAATTCAATATAATTGATTCCATCGTTTTGATAAATCTACACTTCTCCTGTAGTCCCCTGGCTTCATTGCGTTTGCATCAGCGGCATGCCCATGATAGCTGCAAAGCTTTTTGACCGCCGAGAACATGATCCTCTCTTTTTACTGATCAGGTCAATGCAGTTCTACGCGAGGAAGATGTATCCGACGATTCGTTCTCATTATTATTCATACTATCGTAACATACACATTGAAGTTTATATCAGCGGATGGACGAGTACTCGAAATATTGCCAGCGAATGATTGTCGTGGAGCTTCAAACAGTCTTTCAGCCTGGCTTTGTGTCTAGGTGATGTCCTGGCGCACAGCATTGATTACGGATTCGTCGTTGGCGGCCATTCTAGGTAGCCTCTTTTTTTGCAACTAATATAGTAGTTCGGGTCTCTTGACTGTAGGAGAAGTTTCTCATCTGTGACTGGGTTAGACTCCTCGTCATCTTGAATTGGCCGTGTCAAACCTCTTCATACCGTTCGTTCTTCCATTGATGGACCGCTTTATAAATATCTTACTTGGACGCGTCATGTGGGAATTTGCAGTATTGATGTGTACTGGGATAATGGGGGACACGTTCTTGTTTACAGATTGTCGAACTGGGGTTCCATGATGTCGCGTCCAGCGGCTTAACGCAAAGAGCGATTATGTCCGTTTTAGGAAGTTTTTATTTTTCGCCTATTTAGGAAAGTAGGGTAATTCGCCCCATAGTTAAGGGCCATGTACCCAACATATTTGTCTGTAGTAGAGCATTGTCAATCTATAAGTTTGCGGCAAAACAATAGACTCAATAGTACGTAATTATTGATCAATGTGATTTAGATACTATTTCAATTTTATTTTGATAATTGCCAGATTGGTGATGCTATTTTAATGTTGCGTTTGGGTGGTACCAGTGTCGGGACTAACCTTTACGTACCATACTCGTCAAGCACCACGACGAATGTGCATTTATGCAAGCAAGGGTTAGGTAAACCACACAAACCGAGGTCACGTAATCGTGTTCTAGCGCGATCCGCGTCCTTGAATCTAGCAACCTCATGGTGAATTGACTCACCAGTTCTCTGTTGCCATACTGGACAACTAATAGCGACAGGAATCGAGAATTTAAAGCTGTCGCGACCTAGACATCTGTTTTATCATGTCAACTTCAGAGCTGGTCTAGACTCACAAAGTCTGCCCGTCATGGCCACCGACAGATCTTTAGGTCGAGATGTCCATTTTTACGACATATCAAGTCCTGATAAGGAGCTTGGTGGACTGATGTTGACTCCATCTATTACAGAAAGAACGTTTCTTTTTGCGCTTGGGATTCTCATTGTTTCGGCCCATCCATATGAGGTGTATTTGCGAGGTATCGACACACCCCTGAGACCAACCGACGAGCCTCTCCAACCTGGCAAGTATGACATAAAGCCGGATTCTGCCCAGGGTAATAGGTTTAATTTTCCTGAGTCTAGGCGTGTAATGTTTACTGAAATGAAACAGGCAGAATATTAATCACAAATGAGTGGTGCATAACCCGAACACTCTCACAAACGGTCTCTGGCAGAGATGAAGCGTTTCGACTGCGGGTTCGTGAGCGAGATAGGAAATGCGTGGTAACTGGTGTGGTCAACCCTGATAGGCTTATTGCTTTGAATGATTGGTCAAGCTACCATGCTGCCCACATCTTCCCACTCTCTGGCGAAGAATGGTTCATCAGGAATAATTATTCTCGGTGGATTACAAATAGAGCGGGAGAGCGTGACACGGGTATCAACTCATGTCAGAACGGCCTACTGATGCTATCCAATATACATGAAAAGTTTGACAACTTTAGTATCTCTATCAATCCAGATGACAATTACAGGATAATAACTTTCAGGGACGATCTTTTCAATGTGGGTGGGCGTCTACTTGACCCTGTTTGTCGAGATCCTAGCGATGAGAATAGTGTAAGGGATGAGCTCCTTCGGTGGCACTTCCGACAAGCAGTGTTGGCCAACATGAGAGGAGCTGGGGAACCAGTTTTTGAGACAGACTTCCCACCAGGAACTGATATGGTTGGGGAAATCCGCAACGGGCCGGATGCAATAAAACGGATGGAGGCAGAACTATTCTCACGATTAGGTGGGTTATCGCTGGCCTAGGATCTTGTGTCACTGCCAGATCGAATCTTTGTGAATGCCATCTCAGTCGAAGTAGCGCGAGAAGAAGATGAGCACCGGTGATATCATCCCTATCATGATAGTACTGAGTGAAATGTTGTCAAGGATTAGCATTGGGCGAAATTTGCAGTAACCCAGCCATCCCATAAAGGAGCTCCTGTTATGTTTAAGACATAGAATAGTTCATTCTAACAAGAGTTGGAGTAAAAGTGGTCTAATGTTTGCGTTAATAAAATCCATGAGGTGGCGTTCAGTTATGACGGTATTAATAGTGATTATTTCTGGTGAGAAGAGCAAATAACGTGTTGACAGAAAATTAACTTTGAACGTCGGAATATCACGTGATCCTCTGATGTACTGAGAGTCAAGAGCTCTTCCTCCTGAGCTTCAATCTGTTTGGAAAAAAAATACTGTGCCGAGGCAATACGTGTTTCCAGCCCAGCATATGCTGCGGTGTCCAATGATTTGCTGTTCACTGACCAAGGCCCGAGAGGCGTCGGGGAATATCGACACGAACGTAGCAATAGTCGCTTGACGTGTAAACAAGCAAATATGCGTCGTGATACTCCGATTAGAATTTTGAGCCGGAAAGAAGACGAAGCGAACGTGTCGTCGAGAAGGGCGTTGTCGAGAAGGGGGTCGTCAAGCGTGAGGATCGAACGGCGCGTTGTTGGAACAGGTTCCGTCGCCGACTGTGTCCCTGTATTGTTGTCGTAGTATTTCCAGTTCGACTTATTGTCTATCGAGGAAGCCGACGCGGCCGCGAACATGAATATCTTTATACCCCGTGCTGGAGAGGGCCCATGTATGGAGAAGCCGATGTACAGAGATACGTTGTCCTTTTCACGGTGAGTGTTGCGAAGGAACTGTACGGGTAATGTGATAGAAGTATAAACTGCAGCGGGACGGATGGCCACACCATCTACCAGAAAAAGTTTAGAATAATATTTCGGTTTTTCGCTAAAGACTGGAGCCGCAATGTGTGAGGCAGGTTTTAAGGTTGTGGTGAAGTCATAATTTTCCTTGCCATATTATTTGCTGAACACGCCAGAACTAAACCTTGATACGTCCCATCGCCTTAAGGTAAACCTATTTTTGTCGCACATAATAGTTATCTATTAGGGAGCGGGAAGCCAGTTCTGACTAGCAGCTGTGGCGGTGAAACAAGAACCGTCTGCATAGAAGGCAGTCTGCCTCAGAGATGCGCCTTTCGGCGTGGATGATAAATTATGAGCTTTCCGCGCAATTGACGTGAACGGCCCATCACTAATAACGTTCAGGGGAACTCTCCACTATGATAGTAGCTCGTCAACTGCCGTCCTGACCTCGCCGCCGCATACTTCTGAACCTATCTATATTACAAAGGGCCAGCATGACCGAATTATTAGTTCTTCCGCAATCATATGACTTAAAGCTATTCCTAATTTAGTAATCCTGCCGATTTACCGATTTGCCGATACGATTATCGGCAGGAACAACCTCCCGCCGATAATATCGGCGAGAATTGGAGGCCGCCGCTCTCGCATCATCGGCGAAATCGGTAAATCGGCAACAGGGCTGCTTACCGTTTACTACAGGCATAATGTTCACTATTAGTGATTGGGTGATCGCGTTGATAAGAAGACGATAACAAAATAATAAGTGACGTACCGAGTGTTTTGCCGTTGTTCTGCGACTTGCGAACCAGAAACTGGTCACTACGATCACTGTTTTTCAACAGTGCCTCTTTGTGTCCAGTATTGTTGATTCAATCAAATATTCTTATATATTTACGTTGAATCGATATTCAATACACTTTCTTTTGATCATATATTTATACGTAAACTTTTCTTATACTAAACTTTACTTAGACAATCAATCAAATGTCAAATCCTTAAGGTCCTCTATTTCCATCCTTATCTTGCTCCGGACTCTCCAAAAACTCCTATTGACCAAGACCAATTTCCCACAATTCGGCAAAACCTTGGTTTCGCAAGCGGGTTCGTCAAGCCAGCACTGCATCAGTATTAAGATTTTATATCTCAATAGCTCTTTCGTCTAGGGTGGACACGAATACTTTTCTCTATTCGCATTCGTATTCGCAATTCGTAGAATAAACTTTTATTCGCAACGAATAAAATGTCCACGACGAATACGAATTGCGAATAATATTCGTAGTTTTGCCAACACGATACCAGCTAATCATTTCGCGTCCTGACCCTAAACCCTAAACCTATTCTATACTGGATCACTCGATGCAGAAAAGGGGGGGGGATTCTCTGGTCTTGATTAAGACATTGGAATTTAATGTATTTAATATTTACGAATATTACGAATAATTACTCTGTAGACGACAATGCAGTAGATGCACATACGCCTGCACATTCGCTTCCGCCGACTAGCATTGTCCTTTCCAATGCAGTCAAGAAGAACAGTGTGTGAACACTGCGACAAGTCATTGAACTTGCTGCGGGAGCTTTACGTGAACTGAATCTTGAAAACGCAATCCGACGCAAAAAAAAACCAGCCCCAATGTCGGCAACGAAGTTCCGAGAACGACTTCATAGACATTGCTGAGAATTCGTACGACACGGTAACCAGAATATCAATCATTGGAACTGACGAGAACACCGTATTGAAGATCGCGAAGATCGGGAGCGGCGACATTATATTCGCGTTTTTCACCAAGCCTTCCCCCACCCCTGAATTCCAACTGCAACAACACAAAGCTTCGTAATCGTAAATAGCACGACAATATACTAGTCCTGATAGGGATCGGCATGAATAATATCCAGGCTTATTTTCCGCTATTCATATCCTTATCCGTAACCAGACAAAATATCTGTGTCCGTATCAGTATCTATATCCAGCTAAATTAGCCTTATCCGTATTCATATCCGTAATATTCGTAATATCTACGGATAATACGGATATGACAAATTATCACTCACGTGATTTAGACGAACTGCTCTATCCATTCTCTTTGAGGCAGTGGATGGTCTAAAGATCATGATCCACTTACTATATTGAGTATATTGACTACTCAATTAGGCTCTAATACCTCTGTTTGATCCTATGATTCAATGGGTACAGCATATAGTAGTAAGGTTTGATCTACTCATTTGAACGCACCGAGTATATTGAATATTCCGACTAATACATCAGTTTTAATATACAGATATATGTCGCTTTGGGTTTCCACAATGTATTACCTGAGTCAGTGGCTCAATCCACTCGATTATTTGCCTGATCCACTGATTGATCTATTAATTTTATTCAAGTTCTAGAAAGGCGCTCTTGAGTAGGGTAGGGTTGAGAATTGGAATCCATTATATTCATAATCTAGGTAACGACGACGGCAACGGCCCTGCGCTGCTGAAAGTCTAAGATATCATATAAAATACCACTCAACAGACTCACCGCTGGCACGTTACAAGCTCTCTCAGTATTGATTAGTTGTTTCTTAGTCATATCCGTGAATATATTCAACGGTATTGCTAATATTTATTGCTCTATCCGTATCCGTATTCATATTCACATATTATCTATCCGTATTCATATCCACGACTGATATCCGCGGATATATCCGTTATCCGTTTATTCATACCGATCCCAAAGTCCTGACTATAAGGATATCCTTGGCACCTTTTGTCAAACTGAGAAACTTTACTTCGTAGACTAAATTGGGCTTAGTCTAATCAAAATACTATCACAACACGACTTTATCAGCACTGCAAATAGATGCTTATTGCCGCGTTAAGACGCTAGTGAAAGGAGAAGACACGATTGCCTTACCTATAAGCGCTCACAAAGTTTTGCGCCGTCGACATGCCTTCATTGTTTGCGCCGTCGATGCCTTGAAAGTTCGCGCCGCGACATGCCGACATTGAAGTTTATGTGACCCGAAAGCTTGCCCTAATCACGCGTCTCCGAAGTCATCCCTAACTATCTCCACTACAGAAACTGGTCTGCTGGTCTGCTATGGTCTGCTAGTTACTACATCGCGGCCATCAACCATTCGTTGAGCAAGTCTGAGGGTTCGTTCGATTTTGAGGATGTTTCAGTGCGAGAGACGCACGAATATGGATGGACTCGCATATAGAATACTTGATAGAAGGTTAAGGATGCTAATAGTGGCTTCATCTTTGGCGGCTTGATTTGCTGACTGTCGTAATTGGACAACAGCGGCAGTGATCGACGTCACGGTGTCATCGTCCATTAAACAATTGGGCCATAATACACCGGACGGTGCAATCTGTTCGGAGGTTGGGGCTAATCTGCGGGGACTACCTCTACTAGATTGTACTGGATATAGATACCCAGCAAACACGGGTACGGTGTATGGATACTATCTGGTCTAGGAATTATAAGAAATCTTTTATTACAGATGGTTTAGAGTACCACTACTAAATTGTTTTCTAGAAATTTGGTCTGAGGTTGATGAATCTGTCCAGAACAATGATGGTGATATTCTGAACAATAGTGGTGATTCTGAATCAGTTTGCAATTGCTACTGTGGTATTGTGCGAACCAAACTATGACGAATTATCACTCGGGACAATATGAGAGAACAACGACTCCAAGGTGTACCGGAAGTACGGACCCTCAGTTGTGTCGAGAGGAGCGTGGTCTCTGAGGCGCAATTTGAGTACAGAGCTACGCGATAAGTGCGTGCAGCCCACGAAGTCGTCACGATCGGTGAGCGAGACAGGGATGACAAATACATCTACGCTGATTGGCTGAACCAATATTACACGTGCGGACTCTTACCCTAACCCGATGCATCAATACATAATTCCTTCTGTTAACATCAGATCGGCACCAAATTCTATGATAGCAGGCCGACCTACCCTACCCGTTTTGTTTGTGTCTCTTCGTCACTGATTTGAGGGATTTATCAGCTGGTGCTTGTTTGCTTTCCAATGTTTCACTTGGTGGTGCTGGGTGTAGATAACGCATTTTCGCCGAAATCCAGCCAAGTGTTGTTAGGTGTTTCCAAAATATATTTTCCTCAGTATTCCTCTCATGGTAAATGACCCTCTTCCAAATTTCTACTTTAACCTGGAATGGCGGAAAAATCAGGAACTATTTTGATATCAACCGCAATCGACGAGGACCCAATAGCGTCTAGTCCTTCGTCGCTTGAAGAGGGCAAAGCGGTATCGTTTGAGGACGATCATAAGGAAACCCATTCGACGCAGCCCCGGTTGCTGAGCGACATGATTATCGGGTTTAGCGATGGGTTGACGGTGCCATTCGCTCTGACCGCCGGCATATCGTCTCTTGGATCATCTAGACTGGTTGTACTGTCTGGCCTGGCTGAGCTGTTCTCCGGCGCCATCTCCATGGGCCTCGGCGGGTACCTTGGCAACAAGTCCGAGATCGAGTTTTACGCGCGAGAACGACTGCGGGAGCAAAGGGAGGTCGAGATGTTTCCGGAGACAGAAAAGCAAGAGATCTTGGACATCTTCGCAGAATATGGCATTGATCCGGCCGATGCGAAGGGAGTGGTAACCGCCTTGGCAAGCAACCCTGAGCAATGGGTTGATTTCATGATGAAATTTGAACTTAACCTGATGAAACCCGAGAATAGTCGTGTCTGGGTCAGTGCTTTGACGATTGGACTCTCTTATCTTGTGGGGGGCATATGTCCTATGATCCCCTACTTCATTATGAGGAATGCTACCAATGCCCTATTTGTTTCTATCGGGATTACGGCCGTTGTGCTACTTGTATTTGGGTTCCTCAAAAGCTATTATGTGTCGGCGTCCAAGAGGCAGACTGTAGTCGGTGCTTTGGAAACGCTTGTCATTGGCGCGTCGGCTGCCGCTGTCAGCTACGGTATGGTTCGTGGACTTGACAAATCCAATATTTTATGATCGTTTGCCTCTCAAAGGTATTACTGCATCACGACTAGGGTAGATGGATAGTATCGAAATCTGGGTGAC
The DNA here is from genome assembly GCA_003705915.2 of Lipomyces lipofer. Lineage (NCBI taxonomy): Eukaryota > Fungi > Ascomycota > Lipomycetes > Lipomycetales > Lipomycetaceae > Lipomyces > Lipomyces lipofer. Next base: position 4,175 of record PPJX02000182.1, on the reverse strand, counting down.
TAAGATCAAGGATATTTTCCGTATTTATTGCATGTATTATATGACGGATACATGTACTCCCTCATGTTATATTTTTTAAATTTTTCAGAAAAATTTTCTAGTAATTACCAATTTCAGTTGCATTTTTAATGTCTAATCCACACTCGCCTTACTCCCAGTCGCGTCATATCGTCCAGAATTACCACATTGACGTATTTGTTTTCGCGTTTTCCTGGTTTCTTTCTTATGTTATACTTTGCGATTTATTAAGATATTCGCGGTCACTTGCGTTGGAAAGGTGGATGATTCTGACCTTAGTGACCTACATCAGCGCAACCGGAATGCCATCTGGCGCATGCTGTCCCGCAGGGAAGTCTCTATGGCACTATCGTCTGTGCCGGTGAGTTAGATTACTTCAGTGGTTAGTGAGTGCTCTTGGGAGATTTAGTGAGCGCGGTTAGGAGATTCAGGAAAACAGCGCTCGAAGACAACGCCGCTGAAGGCTGATCTCAGGGTCCATAGGTAACGTGGGCGGGCACCGCCACCTTCGCGACTACGCTCAAGATCACAGCCGCATCACGAAGCTGCAGGATCTATCTCCAACTCCGCCTCCCGACGTGCACTAAAGCATGTTCTATATTTGTCGTGACTATATTCGTCGTGTTCTATATTCGTCGTGTTCTATATTCGTCGTGTTTAATTTTCGGTCCTTGTTCATTGCTGTTAAAATGTTCTACGTGTTTTTGTCTTGTCGGTCGAGGAAATAAATACCCCGGCCCTTCCCATGTATTTAGATCTCCAGTAATTGGATCTTAGTTTTCCTCCTATACTATCTCAAGTCCGAGCCCAGTTTTCAAGTACTGCTACCCGTCCAGTCCTACAGCCGTCGTAACACGGTCGATGTCACAGAACGTCCTGGTTGCTGGTACTGAGGCTGCCGACAACTTCGACGCCAAAGTCGGCGAATTAGAGGAGCTCACTGACTGGATCTCCCCTTCGATTGCGACTACTGTTAGTGGTACTATGTACGACACATTTCAGTGCGTTCGTCCTGACAGCACCTGCTATCTCCCCGATGTTGAAGTCAGGCGTGGGTGTCGCTTGATTTCGACTGCGTCTCTAATTTGCTGATATTGGATGATTATCATCGGTGGATTTTGTGCTCAACTCTGCTCGTTTGGATACATGAACACGATCGGCGCCTTTTTCAGATATATTACGAGACTCACCAGCTGTCGGATCTATCGTCGTCCACTATCGCGTGGATCGGCTCACTACAGTCTTTTATCCTCGGACATGATGGTCTTTTCTGCGGACGCATTTTTGACATTTATGGTCCGAGATATCTCACGGTTCCTGGTTCCAGGTTGCATCTTTCTCACCCTCAGCGTGTTTATGACGAGTCTGTGTAAAGAGTATTACCAGGTTCTTTGCATTTTAAGTCCAATGGTGGGGTGAGTAGTCAGTAGTTCTTGAAGTTGATATCAGCGGGGATGGACGAGTACGGGTAGTAAAATTAATAATGAATGTTTGGTGCGAGTACCAGGGCAAATAAATTTAGTGATGTGCTCAGGCACTGTAGAGTAATCTGTGGTCACGGTAATTTTCTATTTTTCCTTCCACAAGGGGTGCAAATGGTACTTGTCACCCCGTTGGTTTCTATTTCCCCCTTGGAGAGTTATACGACCCCAAGTTGGTAGGTACACACAACCATATAACTCAAGGACAGACTCAAAAATTTACATACAAACGGAGGTCTCGAAATGAGTGTCACTCCCACAACAGTTGACGACACATATTATTTTTCTTACCATCAACGGTTAGTCCCTAACCCTGACAACATAGAACAGGACTCTATATCCAAGCGTGTTTGCTTTGATTAACACTCTATCGCATGTATTGAAGGACGGAGAATCCGCCAACGATTTCGCATTCCGCGTACAGGAGCTTGTGTCAACAATCGACGCTGATGATGCCATGGATGGCGCTCTACGCACTCTCCAGTTCAGGTCAACATCCGATGAGCTTGCCGCATCTCTGATGGATTCCTTGTCTTTCGACCACGCCGTGTCACAAAGACCGTTCCAGCTCCTCTGCTCGTCGGATAATATATTCTAAAATACTCTATCTTTGCTTCCATCTATCAAGATTAGTAGTTAACGCTTGTCCGACACCGGGAGCCCTTACAACAGTTCCACCGCATCTCCAGGAAGCATTGGCAGCCGTCTAGACCTGAGGGTAATTCGGGCACCAACAACAACGCGTCCAAATATTACGTATGAAGTACGTCAGGACCATCCGATACGTTACATGATGCAATACAACAGCAATTGTGCACAACCGCCACATCTACAGGTTATTCGCGCTCCATCAACTGCAAGGTACAACATTGGCTATTCCATTATCTCCACAGAGAGCAAGGATGATGCCCGCAAGGAACTAGATGAACAGTTTGCAAAACTTCTTTTTCGATTTGCGCAAGTGAGGACAGGTTGATTGTCGTCTGTATGGATCGAAGGACGGCAGACTCACTTGCAGAATCACATAGCATGTTAATGGACGCACTGTACAACGGCTTCTCTCACTTTGGCAGCGCTAGTAGCCAATACAATGGCACTAAGACGCCGCGCTCGGATGCAAATCCAGAAAAAGGCGCCAGGTCGGGTTTTCGGTCGGTTCTTACAATCGTCGGACGGAGTTGAGATAATTACGCTTGAAGATGACAGAATGAGGGGAGAATTTCTTGAGCCCGTGTGGTCGGTAGTTGGTCAGCGGGTGATGGGATGGGTCATGACAGTGGATGCGTTTTCTGCTTCATGATGACTGAGGGGATCGCCGAGGAAATCTTTTCTTCACAAACTGCAAAAAAGGCGGCACCCACGGCACAATGTGTGGAAATGTGTAGAACACTCTAGCCTACGATCGTAGATTGTAAAACATACTAGCAATAAGTTTGAGATTGCAATAGTCCGTCATTATGATGCAATGGGTTATAATTGAGTCTGGAAGTTTTTTGTGATATGGTTCTAGAAGGATCTGATGACAAGGTCTCAAATATAAATAGACCTGCTGGAACCTGTATGTAGTGGATAGAATAATAAGGATATTCCTCTGCTGTACTCAATATACATCCTTTTCAACACAATGGTGGCACCCTAACCCTGAAAGGATACTTCGCCCGACGGACTCCAACGCGAGTTCTATATTTGTCTTGTTCTACATTGTCGTAACCTATATTTATCGTGATCTATATTTGCATGCTTCATATTTATCGTGTTCTATTTTGGGTCCCTGTTCATTGCTTAATATGTTCTAGGCGTGGATATAAATATCCGGCCCTTCCCCCTATTTGGATCTGTAATCGGATCTTAGTTTCCCTCCTATACCATCTCAAGTCTAAGCCTGTGCTTCAAGTACTGCTGTCCTCAGCCCTTGTCCCGTCCAGTCCTCCAGCCGTCGTAACATAACATTCATTGTTCTGGAATATCCTTACGCCTAGATTGCATCTTGCAGTGTTTGCTATAAAATAGGAGAGGATCATCACCCAAGAACAGTAATCTCCAGTCCGCTAATAGCTGGTGGCTGGCAGTAATGCCATAAGCCAGTCTATTAGCAAAGCAGGTCGCAATGGGTGCGGCAGAGACGGAGATATCCCAACGTAGACCGAACTCACTTCTCATGAAAAAGAATGAGAGAAGGTAGGCAATACCATGCAGGGCTGTTCCGAATATTAGGTTTTGCGAATATTATTCGGCGAATAATTATTCGCACCATTTTTTCTTGCGAATAACGAATAACGAATATTATTCGCAGCCTATCCACGGTGCGAATAATTTTGCGGATATATTCGCCGAATATTCGTTGCCTATTACTGAATAAAGTTTCTACGACTGACCTGAACCGTAAATGCCACTTGAATGACTTCACGTACAGAGCATCTACTCTAGAAACGGCGCATAAATGTAAGTCTTCCTGCCATTGAAAGTGGCGGTTAATATACAGATAATATAAATATAAGAGGATGGAATGAATATTGCGCAGAGTACTTGTACTTACTCACTCAGTGAGCCGGCCACTCAGTAAGTCCGATGGCTGCCTAGTCCTCATATCAAGTATATTATTACTAATTGACAAAATAACAGTAGGCTAATGCCTATACACGTCCTGTAATAGCATCAACACCCGCATCGTCTCTG
>PPJX02000181.1:0-23357 GCA_003705915.2 Lipomyces lipofer | reverse complement strand
GCCGAGCCCAAGGTGAAGTTAAGTTTAGTTCAAGTTAAGTCGACTTAAGTTGACTTCAACTTAAGTTTACCCATCTCTACCTCCGGTTGTATGTAAATTGTTAAGTGTGTCCCTGCGTTGTATGGTACTGTTTACTACCAACTTGGGGTCGTATAACACTCCAAGGGGAAATAGAAAACCAAGGGGTGACAAGTACCAGTTGCACCCATTGTGGAAGGAAAAACAAAAATTACCTTGACCACGGTTTACTCTACAGTGCCCGAGCACATCACTAAATTTAGTTGCCCCGTTAATTGACTCGCTTGGCGGTAGTTAACTAAAGTCCCAAAGCTACAAGCTACACTGTCTAAGTTCAGCTGGGAAGTAGCTAACCTTCAGCGACCAAGTCACTAAAGTTAGCCTACATGCTTGACAAAGATTACTTATCTGGTCTCTAAAACCTGAGAGCCTCTTCATTATCATTCCTAATTTCAACGCTAGCGACTCTACGTGAGGATTAACTTGAGGCCACGGTTGAGAACTTTTCTCCTGAGCTAAAAGACCGAACTAGACGTAACTACATTAATTGAGAGAAAGAGCAGGTACCTAATTTTAGGGGTGGACACGAATAACGAATATATTCGTACTCGTGCGAATATTCGTAATTCGAATACGAATATTTGGATATTTCATGCTTACTAATCCGAATACGAATAAAAAAATTTTATTCGTAATTATTCGTAATAATACATTAAATTCAATATCTTAATCAAGACCAGAGAATTCCCCCCCTGCATCGAAGCAGCGTGATCCAGCATAGAATAGGGTTTAGCGAAATGATTGGCTGGTAGCGTGTTGGCAAAACTACGAATATTATTCGCAATTCGTATTCGTCGTGGACATTTTATTCGTTACGAATAAAAGTTTATTCTAAGAATTGCGAATACGAATGCGAATAGAGAAAATTGTATTCGTGTCCACCCCTATTAGTGATATTGCTACGCAACCGTAACTAAATTAGCTAACCGAACTCCGTCATGTCCAGCATGTCTGACAACGACAATTCTATGACCAATGCTGTGCCCCAGGACTACCTGGACGCAAAGCCAGCAGCGGTAAAAATGTTTGGTGCGCCTCGGCAATCATTCATTGACAATTACACTACCCCGTACTCGTCCATCCCCGCTGATATCAAACTTCAACCGCCTCGCAATTCTTATCTATTCCCACGTAGTAGGTCCTAATTGCGAACCTGCAGGAAGAGTAAATAATGCGGCAGTTTTTGCACCATCAATTCCAGCACTAGAAACTGTGTTTCCCCACCACTTGAAACTAGTCTTAGTTGCCTGTAGCGACGCGAAGATGAGGATACCGCCAAAAGCGACGCCAGCAGCAAGTGCGGATGTAAGAACGTAGTTATACTTTGTCCACCATGCCAAATATCTGCGTCGGATATAGTACATGAAAATGAACGAGAGCTCAATTCCAGGTGTGTAGTAAGACAGATTGTATGTACCCCCAAAAAGGGTCATACCTGATAGAAAGAGAATAGGGTTGAAATGCTTCAAGTATTTGTAAAAATATTTTCTCGCATAGTAGCACGGGACGGCTGAGATCACACCAATAAGAAAAGCCCATTTCAGCATTGGATAAAGACCGTTGAAAACTCTGTTAGGACCAACAACGCCCCACATCAACGTTGCAGTATATAAGGAACGAGGAAATGGGCAAACAAATTTGTCTGCTTGTGTCGGACTGCACAAATCTGGAATTGACTTGATAAGCACGTCCAGTGCTCCAATCGTCGAAAAAGTCTGAATCAATGTTGCCAGCATCTGACATCTGAACATTGCTCTCGGTGGAATCTTGGAGTAATGGCCAAGTTTCTGATCGCCTATGAAACTTTCTGCCTCAGCATCAACATTCCATCCGTAGAGACGGCAAATCATATTCGCAATGGCATGCCCCGGAACCATATATCCGGCGAGAATAATGCCCATATCACTAAATCCGAGTTGATATCCGGTAACCGAGTAAATAACTGCACTGGGGATAACGAGCACCACGCATACAATGATAATAACAATAATAGACCATGACGGAGTTTCAGTTGGCCAACACTGGACAGCAATGATACCAAAGGCTAGAGATATCAAGAGGATACATAGATACCACCAATCGGGGACTTCGGGATATTTAGCCATCAGTCTAGATATAGGATCATTCTGCATCTCGTAGTTGGAAAGTTTGCGATCCTTGAGGCCCTTCCAAAAGCCTTGCACTGAGACTTTGATCTGTGACCACTCAGAGAGGCCGATGTAGATGAACGACAAGGTAAACAGAGTGAATTGCGAGCCATAGTGCATTAAATAACCCAAAGAAATGAAAGGAGGTGAGTATGATTTATACTTCTCCAGATCAAGCTCAAGCTTATCGTTGACAATCTGAGATGCGTTGAATGCAGTTCCTTTGTTATTCCAGGGTTCATTGGAATTAATAGGAAGATACCCCGTCCATTTATAATTCTTCCAATAAAGAGCGATTATGAGAAGAGCGGCGAATAACATGCCAATGTATCTGTTGCACGCTGAGAAAAAAGGTATTGCAAGAGGATTGGAATAGTTCATAACAGCCCAATCCCACGTCGTCCAAGGATTGAACCCGAGCCCCAAGCTAGAACCTGTCACAATAGCCAGCACCTTGTGCTGAGGTGCAATCCATGTCATCCAGTTGAATGTACTAAGTGCTGTGAATGTATACCCGGGAATAAAAAAGTACAGCAAGCTCGCACCAAGACAAATGAAAAAGAATTTGTATTTGGAAATTGTCCATCCATGAATATTACGTCCAGTTTCAGGCAGCAATAATGTGCGATTGAGCGTCAGAGTTGGCAGAAGAGATGGCCATACCGCTTTGGAAGGATAGACAACCCATCTTCTCAATATACCGGCAACACCAAATCCCATAAATTGCGTGGAAAAGTTTAGTAAGAACATGAAGCCAAATGTCACCCAGGTCTGATTGAAGAACAATTTCAGCTTCATTGTGAGGACATAGCTCATGAAGTTCGTAGAGCCAGAACCCACATTAACCATAAGGGTTGCAAGCATCTGCTCCTTGAAGTTCCAAGGTCCCGGGTTGAGTGAGTGCCGAACTCCAAACAAGGTTATACCTTTGTCTGGCAAAATTTTCTCCAATAGCTTTCCACATGGATAAAGTAAGATTTGGATAGTTGTGGACCGAAGCTTGAGCGATGGTTGACGGAAGTTAAAGAGCTCGTTAATAAATGAACCAATTGCCACCCAAACAATACCCAGGAAATAGGCGCGAATAGTTTCCACAGGCATGCTTGGGTCGTCTGTCGGATCGCAAATTGCCCGCACCTCCGGGTATGGTGAATGAAATTTAATCAAAGTTGCCTCCAACAAAACATCAAGAATGTACGATTCGTGATCTGTGTCATATGCTTCTTCTCCCTTCAACATAATCTCTATAGTACGAAGTGTCTCTGAAGGGAAATTTGGGTCGTCCGAATGATAGTCGACGGCCTCTTCGAGGACACGCAAAGCTTCATCAACGCTTAATGTGCTCATCATATCAAACAAGTAATCGGTTTGGGGACCAATATTCAAAATATCCTCAAGATCCTTTTTCATGCCACTTTTAAGTCGTTCCATGGCCCTCTCCCGGAGGTTGGGAATATCAACGACTTCCTGAACACTAACAATGCCCGCCTTTTCCTTTGAGACTTCACTGGATGAGGCATCTTCATTGGGACCAGGATCCTGTCCTGCCTCATATTCATGGAGTTCGTCTTTCATATTTCTAAGAAAACTTATTAATGATAATTTATCAGATAATTACAATGTAACTCACGTTGGATTAGCTAGGGATATTTCCTCTGAAAGGCTTAACGAATTGCACTGATTTATAGCAACTACTTGTACTAGTAGTTGATGCCGCCGTACTGTGATTTCTTTAATGACAACTAGAAAGGCCTGTGAAACTGATCAAGTGCAAGTCAATTAATATATACATTTTTCTCACTCACTGATAGGAATTGCTCAACGATAAGAGGTATCAAATGCCTGGACATTTCGGATGCTCATTATCTTCGTTATCTGGTCCTACGTACGTGCATGCGATAAATGCATTTGTTTCTGTTTCAGAACAAATTCCTGCCAATAATCTCTTATCTTTTAGTACTTGTACCTGTGTGCTGTCCTATCAAGATACTTATAAGCGACACCAAGGAAATGGTTAGCCAATATATTGACATAACTGCGTCGTATACCTTATCTCCCCATATTGCCTGTCACTAAAAACATAGTCTCCAACTATAGATAGACGTAAAAGTGTACCGCGAGCCATATATGCCGAGACATCTGCAAAGCCCGGATAAGCTAAAGCTGAAACTTCAGTGCACAGGCCCCGCAATATCTGGTGTCAAATTTAGAGTGAGATCATAGCGTCGGCTACTTGGCGGCGCGCGCGCCACACCGCCATTCCCCCCTGCAACCGAGGCGTCCCTTTCTCTATCTACTATAGCAGCAAACAGTGTCCACTTGAAACTTTACTACCCTGAATCCATCAGTTATCATATGCAAAGTTTCCTAAGGAGCTCGGAAGCTCCCAAACTTCATGAAAAAATTATGAGCAGAAGAGATGAAGATTTTGAAATAGATTTAATCCGAAATTGTCATGGTTGTATTAAGTTATAACAGGACTATGAAGAGATATAGCATTTGTGTGGCGGTGGTTGCGATAAGCCAATTCTACCAATTTGCAGCCATGTTACCTAGCAGCTACATGTGCCAAGGCCATCGTGTGACCTCTTGGCTATCACACGAGAAGTTCCTGAGGGTGCCAAGATTGCGACAGCATTTCTATGCAAATTTACCTGTTACTACGTAATACGTGTATCAGCTGTAACAGAAAGATCGTAAGCTCATCAAATCAATTTGTCGAATTATCAGGGCATCGAGAGCACGGTGATGACAAGTTATGTCTGTGCTGTCGTGCAATGAATCTTGGTATCGGACAATCTAGGCGAGCAGCAAGTGGGACGCAGACGCACCTCTTGCTTGAGAACTAACAAGCTGTCGCTGATTACGGGACGCTAGCCACTTGGCGCCAGAATGAGTTTGAGGTGGCTGCAGAGACAGCGATGGCACGTATAATCCCAGGGGGAAGAAAATCGCGCACAGATCAGAAGCGAGATCACCATGACTCGTGTTACTTTGACGCAGAGCTCGGGCCGCCGGGCTCTGCACTCGCCTTGCAGAGCCCGGAAATCGTCTTATCAGGTGAGTGTGAGCTTACGCAGCCAATCCAACTAGCTATTGCATTCAATATGGTATAAAGCCTTTTGTCCGGCAAAGTCAGCAGACCGGGAATCAGTGCTCAGCCGACTGAGGACGAAATGTCATCATTGGTACTACAAACTGTCAAAATTAGCAAAGTGCGCACTGACCTTTCCCCGTAGCCCACGCATGATACGCCATACTACTCACACAATTCTTCTAACTTAAACGCTGCCTCACTAGAAACCTGCACCAGTTCCCAAAAGAAAAAAGATTTCCTCCCTTAACAATCGCTACCGGGTTCAGACTCTTACAAGGCTGGTCGCGAATTGCACTGGAACTGGGTGAGTAGATCTACCCAGCACGTAGTAATGTTGAAAGGATTTATTGAGTACAGCAGAGGATGAGAGGAATGTCCTTATATTCTAGCTAAACCATACCAGTTCCTACGACCTCTATTTATACTTGAAGTCCGGTCATCAGGAGCCTTCTAGACACACAAAGCCGAATCTTCCAGATATTCCATCTACGCCTCATTGCGTCATCCTTAGCCTGTGACTAGAATATTCTACAAGCTACGATCGTAGGCTAGTCCCTTCACCTTTCCACAAGTAACTTCAAGGCTGGCACGCACTCCGTGGCAGGGTGGTTTAGAAGCCCCGGCCTGCGGCGGCGGGTCAGGTGAACCCTTCAGTAGCACCGACTCTCCGCCACCATGGTCGATCTGAAACCACGGCTCGGGTCTAACCCGAGCTCGCGCCCGTGAGGGGCAGGACCGCTCCCATCCACCAGAGTTCCTCCCTGCATTTGCGCAGCGAACCAATCGAAAGCCTGAAAACAAGCTTTAGTGTAAAGTTGACTTCACTTCTACGGGCTTACGCATCTCAATAACGTGCTTTAACTTGCGCAGTGCTCACGTCTACACACTATGCCCTTTATCATCGTCTTTTCCACGTTTTTATTCTTCTTCCCCGAATCAGTTCACGGCAACCGGATTACCGGAGTATCCTTGGAGATCCTGCAGCTTCGTGACTGCGGCTGTTAGGGCTGCTCCGAATACGAATATTCGCACTAAAATCACGTGCCAGGGTTTCTCACCTAAATTCCCGTCTTTCAGTGTTAAGTCTGGTTCAATACATGCATTTTCTTGTGTAGGGTTAGGGTTAGTCGTAGAAACTTTATTCAGTAATAGGCAACGAATATTCGGCGAATATATCCGCAAAATTATTCGCACCGTGGATAGGCTGCGAATAATATTCGTTATTCGTTATTCGCAAGAAAAATGGTGCGAATAATTATTCGCCGAATAATATCCTCAAAACCTAATATTCGGAACAGCCCTAGCGGCTGTGGTGGTGAGCGTAGTCGCAAAGGTGGCGAACCCCACCTTACCTATGGACCCCTGAGCTCAGCCTTCAGCGGCGATGCCTTCGAGCGCTGGTTTCCTGAATCTCCCAAGAGCACTCACTGAACCTCCCAAGTGCACTCACTGAACCTCCAAGAGCACTGTTTGGTGAGTCTCGCAATAGCACTGTTTGGTGAGTCTCGCATAGCACTGTTTGCTGAACCTCCCAAGGGTGATTACCCTGCCACGCTGCTGTGTGCGAAGCAGCGGTGACATTTGCCTCAGCCTGCCGTGTTCGTAACATCGTCGGTTCCTGTTCAAGGGCGCCGCACGCCGCACCCTAAACCCAACCGTCGCAGCCCTACCCTCGCAATACGCGAGCCGGGTAACCAATTTTCCTGACAAGTGCAACACCTTACACGTGAGCCGGGTAACCAAATTTCCCATGCAATTTTTGTGTATGCAACACCTTACACGTGAGCCGGGTAACAACGTTCCCACAGAACTTCTGTATATGACACACCTCCCATGAAACAGGGTTTGTGTGGAATATGGGAACACAGCCAAAACCCTATTCCCACACCCCTGTCATGGCCATGCAACAACCATTACGCTACAGGCGGCCCCGACATAAGCTTGCCCAGAGGACAAGCAAAACACACACGTACAAATACTGAAACCCCTCGGCGATAAGAGTCAACTCGCTTGGGAGAGGAGACTTAAAGTTTAACAGCCGTCATTTCGCACTTGGCCGCTTTTCAACAAATCACCGAGCGGATAGTGCTGTGGCGAAGGCGTTTGAGGATGCAGCTCATCACTTGGCTTAGGCTTACCCTATCCACAATGTGCCCTTAATTGCAAAGGTACCCATGCACAATCTCAGCAGTTGATAGGAGTCTCGTGCAGTAATGTGCAGATGGGCTCAGCTCCGCCACTGTAACTTCGGTCCAAGGACATGCATGGCTTGCGTGCTTTCGATAAGACCCAAACCGATATCTGCTAAGCTGGCGAACCGTGCGCCCGACTCCGCGACCTTAAATTCACGGTCCAGCAACATGCAGGCGCCTCCGATAAGATCCATCCCGATATCTTTATCAAGCTGCTGAACCATGCGCCCGCAAAAGCACAGCTGCATATACATGTCATAACTTCGCAGCGTGTATATAGGTTCCGAATAGAAAGCTTTCCCCGTCTGCTAGTCCTAAGCAAGAAAGTTCATCTCCAATGAGCAACTACTCACTCGCTCATAGCATACCGAAGCGTCTGGCTCGCTTGCTTTAACAAGCGACTCGAGACACCTCCGCTACGGCGTACTCTGCCTCGGCTAGGGGCACGTGGCGTTGGCTGGCTTGATTTCGTGCTGAGTGCAGATGAGCCATATCCAGCCATTTTGAATAAACCGTGCATTACTGCAGGTTCGTCAACGAAAAGCTGAAGAAGAATCGAATTGGAGGGAGATCAAGGCGGCCGATTGCCAAGCGCGGGGATCATCGGTCAGCGGTCGGCCGTTTCGTGTCATAACGAGTACTTTGCAGAAGTCTTATCGTGTAAAAATCCCCGCATAATCGTCAGGAGGACTAAACTGTAAGCAATAGCTTCTGTTTAAAACTGTTATATTACGACGGCCCATAACAAAAAGAAAAAATCGAAATTAGGGATCGGCGCAGATGTGCAGTTAAGTTAATTAACTGCATTATGCAGCTAAGTTACGGATACAGTTAACAGTTAACTTTTGAGCAGCCTTTGCAGTTAAGTTAAGTTACTACCTGTAGATTGCAGTTACTGCATAACTGCCAGATAATAAGGCTTACATACATGACAAATAGTAATCCCGTAAAAAACAACATTAGCTTTCTCATAGTTTCAGCATTCATCCTGTGCCGTCGTAGTCTAAAAAACGAATAGATCTCTTCCCCCAGAGAATAAACGTTCTACAGAAACCTCTGATCCAGGGATTACTAGAAAGTCACGAGCAACTTGGGCCATGCAAGGATACTCATCCTGGTGAATATTCCACCAGGAAACAACCAATCGTTCTTGTCCTTTGTTGACACTTGTAATATTGGGATTGTAGGAGTATCAAAATACCGGTCAATATCCGATATAAACGTTTGTAGTTCTTGAGGCTGGAGCTTGGAGAACATGCGAGACTCTAGTGATTGTGGCTCCAAAGGCTTTGCTGGTAATGTAGGAAGCGTTTTTTCAGGGATTGAAGGATATTGTTCGTTGAGGAAGTCGATGATCGGAGCGCTGGTTTGCCCGAGCCGCGCCTGTCACAAGAATCGACGCAGGAAGAACGTGATGTGACTACCACTCGGAGTGGATCGCATATTCACACACAAGAGGGGTCTCCTGCAACTCCCTCTGAAGGACAACAGCAATTGGAAATCCATGATGGAAGCATGGAGAATGATTCTACAGATGATGACATACTTAGTACTATAATTGTGAAGCCTCGGGATAGTCATCTAGAAGAATCATCACAAGGTGAGGACAAAATACTCATTTGACGTCCTCGTCACTTCAACAATCTCGACCTCGAAGAAAGAGACAACAGGAAAATGTTGGGCCAAGTCGAGTGTCATCAAGAATTGCTGAAAGGAACAGGATGGTAACTATTCTTACCGGCCAGGGGCATGGTTTGAAGATGCAACTATTGCAACCATTGATGAACCATTGACGATTCAACATGCGCTTACAGGCAAAAATGCTAAGGAATGGAAAAAGTCATGCCAAGCTGAATATGCGTCATTGGGTGGAAATAACACATGGGAACTGGCTGAGTTACCCCCCTGGGAAAAAGCCAGTAGACTGCAAGTGGATTTTCAAGGTGAAGTGCATTGCAAATTGAGGAATTGAACGCTATAAAGCGAGGTTCGTGGCCAGGGGCTTCACGCAGCAATATGGTATTGACTACGAAGAGAGTTTTGCTCCTGTCATTAGGTTTGATTCAATTCGATGTATACTTTCGATTGTATCGAAGCTTGGGCTTCATTTGCATCAGATGGATGTGAAGACGGGTTTCCTTAATGGAAAGGTCGAAGAAGAAATATACATGAAGCAATCACCAGGTTTCGAGGACAAGAATCAACCTACAGCAGTTTGTAAACTGGTTAAAAGTCCTCATGGATTAAAGCAAGCACAGAAATGTTGGAATGATGCGTTCAACAAAGTTATTGTCAGGAGCACGCTCCTGAGGTTATCGCCGCGAGGTTAGGGCTCGGCTAGCGAAGGCGCTAGCAGACCTTCGGGTAGTCAGGGTTCGACCTACCCCTGACGGCCGGAAAAACCTCGCGCTTTTCCATAGCTGATGGTTGCGGACTTGTCCGAATGTTGTTTGTTTACTGAGTTTTGCACACGGCTTTGTTCGTGAAAAGTTTTTGCACACGCATAGTCCGTGAAAAGTTTTTCTTGCAGATTTGTTTGTCGTTATGGTGACGAGAGGTGTATATAAAGGGGGTCCATACCACCTCTCGTAGCATAGTTAATATTCTAAAATATATTGATTAAAGGTCAACAGCCTTAGCGATCATATAGTACTCATAGAATTACGGTATAATTCTCACACTAGTCCAGACATCGAGGGACAGGGCAATTGTCTCGCAGGTTCGCGCCAGAGTATCAACCAACTGAGCTCGACGCAAATTGAAATCGAGGTCAATTCTACAAGCCATGGTCCTACGGCAAGTGATCGGAAGTGAGACACCAGGCAAGTCTCTGAATATCTGGTGGAATTCTGGTGATTCGATTGACACAAAAGCCACGTGATCTATCACTGTCCAACGTACCAAATTTCGTTCTAAGTTTTCACAATGCCTTCATCACTTTTCTTGACCATTGTAGCAACTGACTGTTTCATCCTTTATTGGTCCCCTCCACGGTCATTATTATGAAGTTTGATATCAGCGGGGGGATGAGTACGTGGTACTACCGTACTATAATTATCCATGCATTAGTTATAGGTTTGTCGTTGTCAGAAATACTGGACATGACGGGAGTTCGGTTAACGAATTTAGTTAGGGTTGAGTAGCAACGTCACTAAATTAGGTAGCTGCTCTTTCTCTCAACTAATGTAGTTCCCTTAGTTCGGTTTTTTGGCTCAGGAGAAAATTCTCAACCGTGGCGTCAAGTTAATCCTCACGAGAGTGGCTAGCGTTGAACTTAGGAATGATAATTAAGAGGCTGTGTAGTCTAATAGACTAGATAATTAATCTTTAGGTACCTGAAGGTAAGTGAGCTAACTTTAGTGACTTAGTCGCTGAAGATTAGCGACTGCCCAGCTGAACTTAGATTGTGTAGCTTGTAGCCTTGGGACTTTAGTTAACACTCTCCGAGCGGGTCAGTTAACGGGGTATATAAGTTTAGTGACGTGCTCAGGAAGTATTGTAATCTGTGGTCAAGGTAATTTTTGTTTTTACTTCCACAATGGGTGCAACTGGCACTTGTCACCCCCTTGGTTCTCTATTACCCCCTCGGAGTCTTATACGACGCCAAGATGGTAGTACACACAACTATGACTCCGGGACAGACTTAACAATTTACATACAGATGGGGGCCTCGAAAATGAGTTTCACTCCCACAACGTCGTTTACATCATTTTAAGGTTAGGCCCTAACCCTGGATCCAATTCGATCCCGCCTATCCAAAGGCATTACGCATTGAGAATATTGTAGGAACTATATAACAGAGTTTGGGAAAGTCTACTCAAGCTTCTTTCGTCAACTTCTCCCCTTCAAACTGACCTAAAAAGGAAAACACTCCAACAACCCGCTAGTTAACAATATATATATATGATCCTATGATCCTATCACTCCACCTCTTACAATACACATCTTCACATTTCTTGGTCTCCGTTCTATGCAATAGGATATTCATGTCAGGCACTTATTGGTACCCATCCTGGCTGGCGTAAAACAGTTCTGGTGGAGTACACGCTCCGAGAGCGCGACGCGCGTGGCTGGTTATTAGAGTAAGTCCATAGTTATATGACGCGTTGACCCATCCGAAGCTACAAGCATGTTAGGATGGTTTCAATCATCGAAGAGACGACAGTACTCACCCCTCCTTTGCGACACCCTTGAAATCCGATCCTTGGTTTCCATACTCCGCATCCACTCGGTGCGGATCGACAAGTCGCGTGCCATCATATTTCTCAACCACGATTCCATTGTAGTCGACGAAGGCCTTGGTGACCATATACAACCATCTATACACCAGTCGCTCTGCATCCTCCTTATATCCGTACCGGATCAGTCCTCCCCACGCCAGAATTTGCTGCGGGGCCCAGCAGTAGGGATAGTCCCATTGTCTGTTTGGTCCATCGATTTCCACCTCACCTCGCGACTTCTCGGTTCCGGAAACGAGACCGCCAAACTCCTCAAACTTGGGCAGTGCGACCGAAACGAGTCGTGCAGCCTGCTTCGGAGACGCACATCCTGCCCACATGGCCCACAGCGTCGTCACAGTTTCGTAGTGCGATCGCTGCTTGAGCACGGTGTCGTAGTCAAAATACATGCCCTTCTCCTCGTCCCATAGATACTGGTCTATCAGTGTCTTCCGCTTCCTTGCGCGCCGGTCCCACGCACCTGAGGACTCGACTGTTCCATCCTGCATTACCAACTTATCCTCGAACTTTGTCCGAATAGTGTGCGCAATGTCGACCTCGTATTTGTACAGAATCGCGTTCAGATCGATAGTTGCCAAGTTCGCACACCGCTTCTCTAGTCTGTATGTTGTGTCGTGACCAGATTCGCGGACCGCACGGTCGTGCATGAAGTATTCATCCAGCTCAGGTTCCTTGATCTCACCATCGTTGTACCTCTTCTGGAATTCATGAAGCGAGATGTCGTGTTTGTTGGCGTAGGGGAGGAGGATGTGCTCAAAGTGGCTTGCCTCCGTCTCGGGAGGAATGCCGAGACCCTCTGGGCGGTAGCGGGAAAGGCCGGATACGGGGTCCAATCGAGGAGCCGACGTCCAGACTTCCGTGTACTCCTTGATGGCAGCTTGGAATGCCTCCTTCAGGAACGCGAGCGCGCCTGGTTCGTATTGAATCCTCTCATATACTCGCAGCGCCATGTCGGTCAGGAATGGAGGCTGCGATCGGCAGAGGTAGTATGATCTGTTAGCGTTGAGAATCTTGCCATAGTACTTAATTTCGAAGCAGAAATTCTCCACCATGCCACGTATGAGATCTACCCGATTATCTACTAACAGTCCGAGCGACATCATGTATGAGTCCCATCCGTACAGCTCGTTGAAACGCCCTCCTGGAACGACAAAAGGCTTGCCGCGTAGTATCTCCTGGCCACTGTACTCGTCAACGACTTTATCCATTGCCAATGCCAGTAGACCCGGCTTGTCATTCGCAGACTGTACCCATTCTGGCGTTATCTTCTCCGGGAGGTACTCCACCTGCAGCTTTAGATGCGGTCGCTTGGCTGCTTCATGCTCGTAATACTCAAACTGCTCCTTCTCACCTAGTGGGACGTAAATTCGGGGATTCTGGTCCTTCGACCTGTTTTTCGGATCAACCGCGATAACGTCCAACAACGACGCGTCGATTCGCCGCGTGAGTGCATCCCAGAATTGAGTGCGGATAAGTCGCGAGAGGCGATTAACGGGATTCTCATTCAGACGCTGTTCGTCGAGAATAATATATATGCGACCGTACTCCTTCGCAAGTGTGAGCTCCTGGAGGAGGTTAGAGAGCATGTAGGTGCCGCGAATGTCAAACTTGTTGTAGCCATTGGAGTTGGCCGTGCCGAGCCGTAGGACCTTAGGCCCGAGATCTTCGATAGTTATTTGCATGTTTCCGTCGGTATCTACATTTCGGTTAACCACAGCGGATCTTCCAAGAAGAGACCTCGTCAGCTCACCTTCGGCTTCCAGTAGGGCTTCGAGTGTTGAGTTGACATCAACAAGGAACTTCCGAGGTGTTATCGATTGAGCATCTACTTATTAGCCTCTTGCCACGAATATTGGAGGAGAACTTACCCTGTGACGCTCGCCTGCGAGGAGCAGTCCGCAGGGATTCTGGAAATTTTGTTGATCTTGTTTGGCCCTAAGGATTGTTAGCACATTGACCTGAACAAAGGCAAGGCATCCCATAGAACTAATCGAACCGTCGCGAGCGTCCGCATCCTGACCAAATTGCTGCCGTTATGAGCTCTAAAGTCCGTCTCTGGCCCATAGTAGATCTGTGCTACGCAAAAGGGATCGAAGGAGCCAATAGCAGCGTTAGAGGCGGAGGCAGCGGTTGCATAGAGCGAGTTAGTCGCCGACATTTGTAGTCTGTGTTGTTCTCTGATGAAATAAGAGGCGCGAAGACAGAACGGAGGGTCGATATAAACGGTGGAAGGTGATGAGGGGCTGGTCGCAGGACAGCGGTGATGTGGTGGCACATTGACAAGCCTCAACTTGGTGGAGCGCCAAAGACGCTGTTGCTCCCACTGGTAAGAACTCGCGAAAATCCTGGCCCAAGAAATCCTGCGCAAATCGATCATCAATTTATTTTCTCTCGTTCTGTCGCCTTGTTCTCTAATCCGCCAGGAAGAGCCTCTTCGTTACCATCACTAATGTCCTTTATCCCCTACTGACTCTCTCGCGTATTGCTCGTCCAGTGAACCCTACCACCATAACATAATGCAAGGATTCCGGTCCACATAACGGGGTTAGGGGCAAACCTACAGGGAATGGTCAAACGGGGAGATCGACTGTACCCGAGCCTGTGTCTCACAAGATGAAGCTAGACTGTCGTGGCACCAAAACTACTTTCCGAGCACGCCACCAAGACTCCAACAATGAAGTACATGGCTTGGTGCCTCCAGCTACACTCGGCGATAGTATATATTGTCCCCGCTCCTTCGTGTCTCGCTATTCCACCACTCTTTGGTCATATTGCTTGATCAAAACTGCGACGTAATACTGGCCTAGGTGTGGGGATGAGTGGGTGAAGAAATAGATTCTGGGGTGAGCAGTGTGAGAGAAGTGCTACAGTATGCAACGAGCGGAAGACGCAGATCTCGATCTCGGCGAGATAGCATATCTAGTCTGCTGAGTTCTAACTTACTCAGCGCATACGCGAAGAATATGACCGAAACAAACCTGTCAGGACCGGACCCCGAAATGATCTCGGTCCGAGATTGCCCGTCGCATGATTGGTCCGTTGTCGGCCCGAGATAGATTCAGGGGAAACAACTTTCTTCGGCAGCGCTTGTCAAAGGTTGTCAGGTCGAACTCAATTCGACCCAAGTAACTCTCTACGGTACTACGTTTTCGGCTGCCAAGACACTAGTGACCTCGGGTTCTCCACAGTTGTGCGTTCTTGCGCTTCCCCACACTTATTGACCCCGCTTCTCGCGTCTGGCTATCGTTTGCATGGCCGCGGTGGAAAATTTGGGATACCAATGCGGACGGGGATAAGCCAAGCCCTGCATCGAGACAATCCAGCCGAATGACAAAAACGTTGGCATTTCCGCCGGCTCCAGGGGCCCATTTGTAGCTCCCCAGTAAATAACGGCATATTCATATAGACAAGTGGTCCAGAACGGCCAGAATGTGGTCTATCTAGGGACACGACTTTTGCCGTATAGCTTTGAAACGTGAGAAATAGATGCGTCCAGCACCATGCCTCATTGTCAACCAGACCATCAGAATAATAAAAATATTGTGGGTTGTGGGCGGTGGCGGTGATTGTGAGCGTAGCGGTGAGGTACTGGCGGAGGTGGAGGTGGAGTAGGGCATGGGGCCCAAGAGAACCAGTGTACCAGAGGACCAAAGGACCATTGACAGAGGACAAGGCTCAGGTCCACAGAGGACCAAGCCATATGGAAGAAGGAGAGACCACATCAAAAGAGGACCAGAGGACCAGAGACGCAGAGGACCAGAGGACCAAGAGGACCATCGAAAGAGGACCATCTGAGACACTCCATCGACAAGTCATCTTGCCGTATGCTCAGCCACTCGCTAAAAAATTTCTTCCTTAACTATGGCCAGCCACAGGACCAAGTTGCATATGGCCCTTATGATAAGGTGGATCTCAGGTGTAAGACCGAGCGTATTTTGCGCCACTATCTCGGACAATCCTCTCGTCGGGAGGATTCATGACTGGTGGCGCCTAACAAGTCTACTCTGCACATAGTAAAGCCAAACTTTAGGATAGGAAGAGTTTGCCTTCGCTGTAAGACCGAATAATAAATTCTATAACACCTCGAATAAGTTTACCGACTTGCATCCAGTGGTTCTCTCAGCCTCGCAGCGCTCGATCCTAAGTACACATGCCGAGTCAGACTGAAGATCATGCAAATTTTGTACATAGATTAAACTGTTATGCAGTCTTGAGACTGTGAATGAGAGCAAGGAGAAATATCACCCAAAAAGATGTGCGGCGCAACACAAAATCCCACTTACGTAGACTACCCCGAGCGTAAGCGTCGACGCGACCATTCTCTCGAATGCAATCAGGAGCAGGCGCGAATGACCCGCTTCGATGTTTCCCCGAAATTTCCCCGAACTACCCCGCATATGTGCCCACTAGCATCACACAGCCCACCCCAAATTGACGACTTGGCAAACTTATGTCTCAATTGCTCAACTCAAATGGCGTCGAGCGACATCTATTTTTTAATCAGCTTCACTGAGTCTGTGAATTCACAGGCGTGAGAAGTCATCTTATGGTGTGGGACAAAGTGTTCTGATAGGAGCTTTGTCCCTTTAAAAGCCTCGTACTGGAACCCATCTTGTCCATATCCCCCTCCCCTTTTAAGAAGTCGGCCGTTAGATCCCTTTCGCTACTGTTGACACTCTCTATTCAAGAATGACTATTCCCAAACCATCGTGGTGGAAAGATGGCACGTGCTACCAGATCTGGCCGGCCTCATACAAAGACTCAAACGGCGATGGCTTGGGTGATATCCAGGGCATTATCAGCACGCTGGACTACCTGAACGACCTTGGCATCGACATAGTCTGGCTTTCTCCCATGTACGACTCCCCGCAAGCAGATATGGGCTACGATATTTCAAACTACGAAGACGTGTACCCCATTTATGGCACTCTCCCAGATATGGAGATCTTGATCCGAGAAGTACACGCCCGGGGCATGAGGCTGATTTTGGATCTGGTTGTGAATCATACCAGTAATGAGCATGAATGGTTCAAAGACAGTAAGAAGAACAAGAACAACGAGAAGGCTGATTGGTACATCTGGCGGCCCCCACGTATTGTCGACGGGAAGCGCCAACCGCCGAACAATTGGCGATCCATCTTCGGAGGTAGTGCTTGGGAGTACGTTCCTGAAAGAGAGGAGTACTACCTCCATCTCTTTTGTGTCGAGCAGCCGGATCTGAATTGGGAAAATAAGGCCACGAGGCTGGCAATATATGAGAGCGCTATCGAATTTTGGATGAAGAAGGGGATTGATGGTTTCAGGGTCGACACGGTAAATTTGTACTCCAAGGATACAACATTTCCCGATGTGGAGGTTGTTGATACGGCTTCGCCATACCAGAGGGCAGAGAAGTATTATATCAATGGGCCGAGAATACATGAGTTCCTCAAAGAGATGCGAAAGGAGGTCTTGGACAAGTACGGGGATATAATGATGGTTGGGGAATTGCCGCATACTGACTCAACGGATGACATTCTGAGTTACGTTTCCGCCCAGGAGCAAGAATTGGGAATGGTCTTTGACTTTGACATTGTCCAGCTTGGGGGCGCGGGTACAGTGCAGAAACATGAAACCTATCAGCATGCATTGACAGATATGAAAAGGGCCTTCATGAAGACGCAAGGTTTGGTATGTGGAACGGATGCCTGGACAACGGTATTTGCAGAAAATCATGACCAGGGACGGAGTATATCGAGATTTGCGACTGACGATCCCAGATATCATGAAAAGGCAGGGAAATTACTTGCAATGCTGCTTGCAACGCTGACTGGGACATTATTCATTTACCAAGGCCAAGAGATTGGAATGGTCAATGTGCCGATGAGCTGGGGAGTGGAAGAGTTTCGTGATGTCGCATCACTCAATTACTGGAAGGAGATAAATGCGAGGTATCCAGAAAATGAGGAAATTCTCAAAAAGGCTCTTTGGGGATTACAGAAGATTGGACGTGACAACGCACGGACACCGATGCAGTGGGACAGCTCAGCCAACGCGGGATTCACCACAGGCGAGCCATGGATGCGCGTGCATGACAATTATGCTAAGATCAATGTGGAAACACAAAGACAAGACCCCAACAGTATTTTTGCATTCTGGAAATGCATGCTGAAGATTAGGAAAGAGCACTCAGAACTTTTCATCCACGGGACATTTGAGGTGTGCGACTTTGAGAATTTGAAGACTTTCACATTTATCAAAGAGAGTCTCAGCGGAAAGTATGCGTTAGTCACCCTGAATTTCTCGGACGAAGAGCAAGATGTCGATATTCCTACAAGTCTGCAGGACAAAGATCTCGAATTGTTGATAGAGAATTCTAGCATCCGAGGCAAGAGACTAAGCGCATGGGAGGGCAGGGTATATATGTCAAAGTGATGCTATTCGAATTCATGCAATTTGCTCGCATAAAATGCGAAGTATGGATGCGCCCTTTTAAATAGAGTTTTAGAAGAAGAAAGCTATATGAGACAGTCGTTAGCGTTCATTATAGAAAGGGAGAAGCACTTACGCAAGCTTAAGCAAAATATTTACGGCTTAAAGCAAGCACCAAGGCGTTGGAATAAGGAAATAAATACGTATTTGAAGGATGAAGGATTTTTGTCAGCGTTAGGGCCTAGCCGCTGATGGCAAGAAAAATGATATATGAAGTCGAAGTTGTGGGAGTGACACCCATTTTCAAGATCTCCATCTGTATGTAAATCGTTAAGTCGTCCCGGATTTTTAGTTGTGTGTACTACCAGCTTGAGGTCGTATAGCACAGTTAAGCACTCCAAGGGGTAATAGAAAACCTAGGGGTGACAAGTACTAGTTGCACCCCTTGTGGAGGGAAAAACAAAAATTACCTTGACCACAAGTTTACTCTACAGTGCCTGAGCACATCACTAAGTTTATTTGCCACGTTAACTGACTCGCTTGGCGATAGTTAACGACTTCACCAAGGTTACAAGCTACACAGTCTAAGTTCAGCTGGGAAGTAGTTGACCTTCAGCGACCAAGTCACTAAAGCGGTACGTAGAGATTAATTATCTGGTCTCTAAAACCAGACAGCCTCTTCACTATTCATAAGTTCAACGCTTGCGACTCAACGTGAGGATTAACTTGTGGCCACGGTTGAGTATTTCTCTCCTGAGCTAAAAGACCGAACTAGACGTCACTACATTAGTTGAGAGAAAGGCAGGTACCTAATTTAGTGATATTGCTACGCAACCGTAACTAAATTAGTTAACCAAACTCCCGTCATTTCCAGCATATCTGACAACGACAATTCTATGACCAATGCTGTGCCTCAGGATTACCTGGACTCAAAGCAAGTGGCGGTAAAATGTTTGGTGCGCCTCGGCAATCATTCATTGACAATTATACTACCCCATACTCGTCCATTCCCGTTGATATCAAACTTCAAACTGCTCCATCGCCGTTGTTTGCATCTTCTGCTTTGTCTTCTCATTGGCTGGACTGCCCTCCAGAACTTGGAAGTACATCGCCATGCAAATGTGAAGGAGCTTTGAATTTTGAGAAGAATATTACGAATATTTTACGAATAAATTTTTCTTTATTCGTGTTCGCATTAGGAGCATGAAATCGTCAATTATTCGTGTCCACACCTACTAGACGTCTCCCTCCAACATCAACAGCGTGTCTCAATGGACACTAAATACAATTTAAACATGGACTTTGTGGCAGTGCCTCTACAATCCTGTCCCCCAACATGTGCGGCTCATTTTGCGTCATCGGGGCTGAGTCACCCACCACCGTGATGACGTCTGACAACGTGTAAGCACTGCGGTGCTGAAAGATATGCGAGTTTGGACGAGGTGTAACAGCAAATAAATGTACATTACGAAAAAATGGTTGCATGAAGAGAAGAGAAATAAAACTGGGAGGTCGTGTATGCCTCATAGGGAAATGTAAGAAATAGCCTCTGTTAACTTCCCACGTGTAAGCCCCACTGCAATTCCTACCCGCAACCGCTCACACCTACTGAGCGACCACATTGATCCCCAACACGGGGCCGCATCGAAACTTCAGGATGCACCGTTGGACTCCGGCACATCGTTGGACTCCGGCACATCGTTGGACTCCGGCACATCGAGTGAGCGACGGTACTTGGCTGACACGCTAACCCGCCTCTCCTGCGGTACAAGGAGCGAACAGAGAGGGCTGCCCGGTTGTGGTGTTGGAAATAACTAGAAGTCTACTGAACGCTAACGAATTAAGTTACTGTATTTTGGAATCTATTCAGGACGAAAGAGAAAAAGCTTCCGGCAATAATAATTAATGCTCCTTTCTGCCATACATTCTGCACCATAAAATACGACATTCTACCGCCATCTCCGCCTTTCCTCTAATGAGCAAATCTAAAATCCAAGCGCTTATTACCCTTATCAGTTGTAGTAAGCGGATACTGTCGCCTCTCCTCCTCTGTAAGAGCGTTCCATATTCGCTCACGTTGTTTATTCCGAGTGATGTAATACACCTTCACCCCTGAATAGACCACCAAATTCATAGCGATGATACCCAGAATGGCGGAATTGCCTCGGTGATACAAAGGTTTGTCGTCTGCTCGGTAGATATACGATGAAATGATACCGCTGAGTTGGCAGAACATGTTGTACATTGCCGCTGACAAAGTGCGTGTGCGGACGGTGTTGGAGTTTCGGGAAGTCCAACCGACTTGGATCGCATGAGCTGGAAACTGTTACTAAATGCCGACGTATATAGGATACAATAATAATGACATACTGGATGGAGAAGACAAAAATAGTGAAACGATGGCGTATCTGACCCATCTATTCGTCGATTGCGAAAAAATTCGAAGTGGAATCATGAACCCTAGATGCCACAATTGAGCCAAGATTCCCATATACGAGCGCTGATTAGTTCTCTGCGCAAGGTATGTGATGGCGAGCAACATAAGCAAGGACAACAGCTGATGTGGCAGGACAAGTAATGTTGTCTGGAGTGTTGTGAATCCCAATCCACGAAACGTCAATTAAGGGCTTGTCGATTGTGCATATCGCCCTTAGATGGGTCATCGCGGAGAACTCTGTTGACGATAATCTTCTCCTCACGTCCGGTGAACCACCCGTTCTTGCCACGAAACCACGAGGCCGTCTTCGTAGGAGATGGTGGCATGAGGAGCGCGGAAAGAAGACCAACTGCCAGAGTGACACCGCCTTCGATCAAGAATAGCCAGCGCCATCCTTCCTTACCGTGAACTCCTCGCATATGAAGAATACCAAAGCCCATGAAAGCAGCACAAATATCGGACAAGGTCAAAGCCGCCCAAAAATACGCAAGACGGACGGGAAGCTCTATAGAGGTGTAGAAGTACGAGAGGTACAGGCACACGTCTGCAATAAATCCGCCTTCCAAAGCACCGAGTAGAGCGCGTGTAATGTAGAATCCAGCTTTCGACTTAAGGCCGTACTGACTCATGGCGACCGCACTCCAAAGAATCATCTGAATGGGAATCCAACGATCGGGACCGAGTTTTTTGCTAATCAGCTGAGAAGGGACTTCCGCAACCAAGAATACAGCTTTGAAAATCGAGTTGCCGTTGTTGAAGACTATGAATCATTAATATCTCCAACCCTGGTCGCATAGAAAACTTAAAAGCTTACCGTTGGTACTGAATCCCAAGTCAGTTAACATATTATCTGCAACACCTTGTGAAATATTTCCGCGGTCAAGTTGAAGTGACATAAACATGAATGCCACCCAAGTCATGATCCGAAGGTCGATTTTGCGGACTAACTTTATCTCTTCCCTCCAAGTCCATCTTTCCCGCGGATCAAGACGGTGCAGGTTCTCATACTTTGAAGTAGGTTGGTGAGGTTTCGCCTTTTCAGGATCATCAAACACAGAGGGTTGAGTAGCAACACCATCCAGATCGATGTTGCGTGGTCCATTGAATTCCCAAAAGTAATACTTCTTGGGCGGATGAGCTGCCAACGGGGGCCAGTCGTCGGGGATGTTCAACTTCCCAGCAATAGCACCGTAAACGCTCTCGTCCTCGCCGTCTGAAGACACTTCAGACATTTTCTCAAAAACTGGTCCGTTCTTCTCATCCTCAGTACGGCGATCGAGGTTTTCGTCGTTGGTGGCCATGACGTCTGTATGCATTCCCTGAGCAACAGAGTCAAGACGAACAAGACCTTGGAGCTGGGTATTTGTAGCTTGGCGACTGTATGATATTGCTGTTGAATCAAAGCTCTTTTCAAGCTATTCCGGATATGGGACAGTAAAAATTTTCTAAACTGAATCTTGAAGTGATTGCGCCATACTAGCGTCAATGCGTACAGAAGATTGCCAGCAAGTACCGCAGTATAGCAGGACAAGGTGCAATTGGACCAGAAAAAAGGTAGAGGTATCGTTACATGGGCAGCCTTGCGACAGTTCACTGTCGTCACGTATTGTGGGGTCTTCGTATTCCTTCAGCTTAGCACGAGTCAGTAGTATTGGCTGCTCAACCAATCTCATAATCCGTATTAGACCATATCAATTCTTCTGCAGGTGAAGAGCTGGGCGACGAGCGATCTCGCAATACTAAGTGGATGTCGCGATATTCTGCAATTAACGTTTAAGGTTAGGAGTGAAACCGAGGCCGATAGCGTATTAATCCCTCATAGCCTTGATTGGCCGTGCCGCCGCCTTGCTCTGTCCATAAGAATATCGAGGCTGGAAACCTGTCACCTATACCTATACCTATACATATCTCCTATAAAGTCGTAGCAGCGTATGTGATCATATATCTTCCCGAGATAAATCACAATTCAATTTGGCAGTGTCAGCCATGTCAGCTGGTGTGATGATGTGGCGTCATCGCAGAAGCGTGTCCGAGACATTCTCCTGCCGCTATCGTCCATATTAACAACAGACTTCCAACAGCTTAAAGTTGAGCTACTAACAACCAATCCTCTTTGGGACTAGAGTCGGTCGAAATCTTCACCGCCACAAAATTATTGTGGCTGTGCAGATTCTCGTTATTTTGTATAGATGTATTCCACCTTCCTGAGCTAGGTAAACATTCGTTGAGTCCGAGTAGCCTGTGAATTTACGCGTCCGACTTCCGGTATCTGAACAATACTATTACTATCGCATCATTCTCCCCGCAGATACTGCAACTATAATGGATTCAGTTACAGCTGTCTTGCTTGCGGTAGAAGTCAACCCACATACTTTATATGTCGGTGATTTGTTTGAGTCGGTCGATCAAGCCAGCCACTTCGTAAAACGTGTATGTGTAGAGGGGTTGCACTTGGCGATGAGCAGGGGACTACCCGGACAGGACTGGACTGTACTGGTAGGGCATTCAGTTCATACTGTGAAATTATTCGCTACACTCGACGACGCGTGCGCGAATCGTGCGCGAATCGTGCCGCCTCTGAACGTATATGGGCACAGGATACGCGTCGTTGGTATAGGGACGAATTTTTCGGCAAGATGTTCCTGGTGGCTAATGCAAGGGCCAACAAACCGACTCTCACCTGGTCGCGCGATACTTCAGAGTCTAACTGTATATCATATTAGCTTATCCACTGAGGAACAACTCCAAGAACGCAAA